>JAMPIV010008860.1:0-17811 GCA_024509875.1 Oreohelix idahoensis | reverse complement strand
TTTTTGTTTTATCATAAAATATAAAATTTATCGGGGTGTCTGTGCTTCCTAGGTTTGTATGATATAGTCTGTTTCCAAACGGAACAACTATTGTCACGGCAATATAGATTCCCGGCTTATCAATAAACAAAAATCCATCCCCAAAAATTTCTAAGTTCAAAAAAATTTTGCAGAAAAATTTTAAAGTTCAAAAATTTTTCCTAAGTCCCAAAAATATTTCCAAAAAAATTTAATTCAATTCCTATACTGGGGTCCTATGTCTATATGCGGTCGTCCGCTATGTAAAAAAAACTAGTAGTGGACATCAACTTCAAAAAGTGTAACTTATTCATCACATCATAATATTTTTCACCAAATTTACAAATTGGCAACACAGTGCCCAACAAAATCTGCAAAACACTCATAAGGTCATCACTAAAAAAAAAAAATGTGACGAGTGGCAACACTGGGGAATGGAACAATAAAAACTACTATTTTATTTGCAGAAACTTGGCTGGATTATCATAATCTATTACATTTCATTCAAAAATATAGTTGATTACATTCTCTTCGGATGTGGAAGAGGGGTTGTTATCTCTTTTCTGTATTGTTATTTGCTCATATTAAAAGCCTGAAGTACCTAAAAAAATTCTTTTTTTTTTTTTTGTATACTGTACTTATTTATTCTATTTCCTCAAGTATCTGCAATTATGGGTTGAAATGTCCAAAATCTGGCAATAATTCCTATGGTAATGGCAATCCCACTTTCATAGAATAGCCAATGTTTTCATTGGTGTACTCATATGTTCTCTTTTTTTTTTTTTTCTTTTCAGTGAATGAGCCACTTGCTCATTATTACATGTTAGATAGAAAACATCTCTAAACATAATATGCATATTTATCAGACGATAATACAACCAGCATCATTTTTATAAGTAATCATTTTTCACAATAAAAGGGCATTGAAAAACCTCATGGCTTATCCTTATTTATATCTATCTGAATTGTTTCCTTGTTATAGACATTTTCCAAATTGGTAAGTGGTATAAATTCGTTCTAAGTCCGTCACTGTAGAAAAAATGTTCTATATTACATTTTTTTTTTTTTTTTTCAAAATATGTGATGTTTGTCTCCAATATCCGTACGGTCCTTGGTGGTGATTCCTGTCCATTAGTCAGTTATTTCTAATCATTCCTTCTTTTCTGTCAATACAGTATTTTTTTTTTGTGAACTCTTCCCTAGAAATATTATTTTATATATATATTTATTCTTCAAAGATCTTCTTTGACTTCCCATACATCAATTTTCAAACATCACATTGTTCAGCAACCAACAGACGAATGTGTTACTATCATATTATAAAATATAAGGGAAAAGAAAAATATAGTTTCCAAATCATCATGAATTTTCTACATTGGGTTCCGTATTACTTTATTTTCTCTTTTAAGACAACTGCTTATACTCTTGACAATATGTATCCATGTTGTCACTCTCGAGGCATCCTTGTATACAATTTATATTTGTCTCCTTTTTTTTTTTCATAACACCAATGTATCATTTATGGTGTTCCAATATCATTGTATCTATTCTAGTCCTCCTGTTATCTTGAGAATTCATCCTTAGTAACTCCCTATGTACCTTATCTACCAATACCTTTATGCAAAACACACATCAAACAATCGGGTATTTATGGAAAACTATCAACTGAGATGTAAGAACTTTTGACAATATGAGATGAAAAAAAAAATTTTGGGTCATCACTCAAAAAATGTGTGACATAGAAAGGAAGAAAATAATCAAATTGATCGTGAGGAATCTACAATATTCTCGTAAGACAAAGTTCCTGGCACTCTGACTACTATTTATCCATATTATTTCTGGTTATCCTTGCATACAGTGTACCATTTCCATTTTCTTTATAAGTCCAATTCCTCGCTCATGGTGCTCCAATATTTAAAATGTGGATCCTTCCTATTCCTCTTATTCTGTACTGGAAATATATCCTTATTAATTGTCCATGTACTATATTTGCGAATATTTATCATCAATATATCAACTAATCATTTATAAACATATTAAACATAAATGTCAGACTTTTACTAAAAAATATGAACATAACAGAAACATGTCTTTTTTTACATATGTGCAAAAATTTCGACACCAACTCTGCCTTCGCAGGTCGAGGGTTAGTGTCAGAGTTATGTGGTGCCCGATGTAAATCCGCTGACTACAAAGCCAGATGGGTGACTTATGGTACTTATAATTCAAAAATCTCAGTCCGTCAGTTATCTTAAGTGTTGGGGCGGGGGTCTATTTTCCATGGTGTCCTTGACAAAGTTTTGCTGCATTTCTAATCTAGATATTTTTTTTTTTTTGTTCATATATCTCCATGGATATATCTGTGACATGTCTGTCCTTGGGATAATACATTATTTTTTATTTTTTTTCCTCGGGGTGAGCAAATCTCAGTGTGTCACTTTCATCAATCATTGTATTTATTTTCTCTCCTGTAATTCTGGGTTATGTTATGAGTATTTTAAATTGTCAATTTATTCCAAACACTATCTTACAACATTCTGTAATTCGTGATAAGGAATAGTCATTTGTTATACAACAATGTTCATATTACAAAGGCAATAAGCAAAAATCAAAGAGATATCTTCTCCGAAAATGCGGATGCATCTCTATTTCCTTTACCTCTGGGCGTAGCAATTATTCAGTCATTATTTTTTTTTTTCCATTATTTAATCTCCATTTTGTGTCCTTAGTACCTGTGGTTCCATGGGATTATCATAATTCATTTGTGTCTCTTGTCTACTGATAATCCTTCAATAATGACTTCAAATATGGTCCTCATATGTGCAACAATCATCTGCTCTGATTTGTTCCATGTCCATGGTATTCATCAAATATTCTATTATATCCTTGTCTTATCTCGTAACCACGAAAGACTAAGATTATTCCTCCTCCAATGTTAATGTGGGGGATTTTGTGCATAACATTACAACAAAATCTCAGCTGTGACAACATAAAGTTTCACCTTAATATAAACTGTCACCTTCAGCATACATAACCTGGTTGCTTCTTCATCTCATGTGTCATTAGTGGTTATCATGCGGTTCAGCATAATGCTGGGGTATTTCATTTGCTAGGTCAGCATGTGCAAATGCTATTTCTTTAACATGGCAAAGGCATCATCAACAAATAGGTGCAATTGTGTTCAATCTTGGGGTTAGCATATACTAATGCTGCTCTCAAGGGATTCTTCATTTGCAGAAAATCAGCATGCACAAATGTCATTGGGGTACTTGTGATAGGCAACAAAATATTGTTGGAATATCAGGGATCAAGCTGGTGGGGGTATGGTGTTTATGAGTGGCATAGGGAGATTATTTATTTTCTTACTTCATTGCTAACCTCAGGGCAGTCAATGTTTTTACAATATTGTATTATCATCATCAAAATGTGTGAAAGGGTGCATATAAAATCATAAGACATCTTATATAAAAAACATTCTAATCATTGTTGTTTGTCCTCTTTTACATGTCTTTTTCTGTTTGGATCACAAGTACTAAAGAATGATAAAAATCAATTCACTAAACACTAGATACTTACTCAAACATTCCTAATAATGATTGGGATTTTAAAAGATCACAAGTCTAGAATGTCGTCTCAATATAGTGGAAAGAAAAAAAATAGAAAGTTAAAAGATTGGTGTAACAGTTGTGAAGTTAAGAAAAATCTTTACTATAGAGAGTCAAGGTTTGGGATATGAAATCTCTTTTGGAGAATGTTTAAAATCCTTGACAGTACTAATATACATACTGGGTCTAAAATAATAATGTAACATTGGAAAAATAAATATAATCCCCTGTGGAGAAAGATAGCAATAACATGCAATACTAGTTTTTGGGTATGAATTATATGCTGTTAACAGGATTATAATTTTTTGTCATAAGTAGGAAACAGTATGATTGATCAAGGTGATTAGATATAAAGGAGTTTTTATCATAATTTGAGATCAAAGAAATATTAGTATGTGAGGTAATGAAAAAACTACTGGTGTAAAAGTGCCTGCATGAAAATGCCACTAAGAATGCGAAATTACAGAACTCTGGAGCTTTGCAAGGACTAAGAAGTCTGGTGAAATGAAGCCGTGGAATATGATCAGTTTTTTCAGAATGTAGAGGATCAATGTTTACAAACCAGAATTTTGTGTGACACATGTGCTATAAAGGTGGGGTTGTACATTAACATTCTCAACATTAAGAAAATGTTCTGTAACTAAAGTAATGTCTGTAAACTATCGTAACACCCTGTCTTATCAATTGTTTGTCATTTTTTTATTTCACAAAACTATAATATGATATTCCTAATGAAAAAATCCTCCGTGGGCTGGTCTTGATTTGTTCCTCTGGGCCATCAGTATTTTAAGGCTGTGAAAAAAACCTTTCCTCATTGGAGGCCTTTTGAATCACCTTTATTCCTGGAATCCAATTCCCATTTTTGAAATACTGTCCCAAAAAAAAAAAACTGTAAAATAGTGTAACATTGGAAAAGTTAAGAAACATTTTGTTTTAATCAATATATTGCACATTTGCGTAGGCCGTGCAAGGGAATTTTGCTTTGCACAAAACACATGGGCCGTTTTTTTTTTTTCAGAACAGCATTTGCGAGGTCCTTTTGACCTTTTTTGTCCATCGCCATCGAGCAATTGCTTAATTCCCTCGACTTGTTTAGGCGAGCCATCAAATTGAAACAGCGGTTGTGTTGCCCGTGGGTGGATACAACGTTTTGGCTGATTGTTTTGTGGACACTGATGACATTCTGAACGAATGCGTGGGGATAGGCTTTTAACATCTTTTTGATTGCGGTTGATGGTTTCACTGTTGATTTGCTCTTTTTGCATGGCCATGAACATCTGTTAGTTTTTGAGTCAGGTTATATTTTTTCGCCTTTGATTTTTTTCTTGACTTGTGTCCTTGTTGGAGATTGGTTTATCACCGATTAAACAGTGGGGCGTAATTTTGCACGCACTGTTTGTTTTTTGACAAGTTTGAGCTGAGGCCTAATTAAACTTCTCGGCTTGGTTTTGGCACATGATTGCGTTTTTTTAGAATCTTTCGTCTGATATAGTTGTGCTGTATAAACTAGGAATCTTTTGTTGCTAGGGAGTGAGTCATCCGATTCCTGTTTTATAGGCGCGTTTTTATGACACTGGAGCTGACTGGTATAAAATAAATTGTGCTATTTCGCATCACTGACTTCAATAGAACTGGCTGGGTTTTGGAGCGAATCAATGTCCAAGTAACTTATTAGGAACCAAGAGTAATCCATCGTCAGATTCCGTGTTTGTTAAGGGAGATGGAACTTGTGGGTCTATAGCGCATATTTTTGGCTTTCTAAATAGGCCTGATGGATACATCTGTGAAAATTTCCCTCTCGTATGGGGTGTTGTTGGTTTTTTGTTTACAAATTTTTTTTCACCTGGGAACAAGAGTGTTAAGTGGGTGCTGCTGGAAACTTGATTCTCGTTGTGGTGGTTTAAGTGAATCAATCCTTGTGTTTTTCATAACACCGTAGAAGTGCCGAATTTCTCCATCCAATTCCTCGAAATTCCTTCTCGGCGTGTAATAAATCAAACAGCAAACCTATGTTTCTCGAAGTAATTCCCACACACCAGCCTTAATTGAGAGGACGTTGAAGTGCACCATCCTCCTTGCAGGATAAACGTCTTGATCTCTGCCTTTCAGCTTCTCGTTTTGTAGGTTTGAACCCATTTCTGTCTATCTTTCCCTTTGTCCCTTGCTTTGCTGTATCTTATCAGTTTTTTCGGCCAGTAATATTTTCTGCCCCTCTTCGTCTGTTTGTATGATCAAGTTCGTCTGACAAGTAGCTTTCAGTGGTCTCATCAGAGTCTACATTACTGTCCTCGCTACTTGACAATTCAGAGATCCAGCATCGCTGTCAAACTGGTACCTTTTTCGTTTATTGCACAAACCTCCTTTGTCTTGACTTTATCCTAACTGGGAGTAGACTCTTCTTACGAATGTAAATCCGTTTTGCACTGCAACTTTTTCTGTGTTTGGAGGTTCCATTCTAACAACTGTAGGTTCAGTTCGTTTTTTTTTTTCAAATTTTTTCAATTTTTGGTCTCCCTTTCTTTATACACTTTTCATATGGGTTTGTATTTTTTAATTTCGACAATGGTTCCTTTTATTTTCAATCTTATAAACTTTTGCAAACAATATTCCGTCTACTAATATCTTAATGCAAGGAAAATCGACCGTGCGTATAATTTCTGCAACGCTTTAAACATCTCTGAGTTGAGGTTCTCTCAATTGCTAATTATCTCTTCTTTCTGTTCTGTATGGTTGGCGAACACTTCTCAATGTCTTAATAGGTTGTTGTGGTAGTTGTGCTATGTTCTTCTAGATGTGTGTAGCCGTTTGTCGTGTAGGAGAGGTATTCACGGCTCTGCTAATTTTCCATAAATTGGACCATCTTTCGTTAATGCTTACTGCTCTTTTATAGTGGGACTGGTCATAGGCACCAAATGGATGGTAATGTGTTAATGGCGTAACTGATTCAAAAGGATGAAAGTGTTCGTTTTGATAACAGCACCATTGCACATTGGTTTCTTTTCGTAGAACAGTAGGAAAAGTTTATTATAGTGTGAATCATGTGATTAAGTGAATTAGCCACTCGTTCATTCAAATATTAGTTAGGACAAATGAATACGAGCAGTTCCTCAGGCGTATTAAACCATGCTCTCGTATTCCTGAGGAGTTCATGTTTCAATAAACGTTAGTGTTTCTACCTAGCTATTCAAAGAGTTCATTCTGCATCAAAATACAACTTGCAGCCATTTTACTGAGTGCTACAGGGGGGGGGGGGGGGGAAGCTATCTCTTTGACATGAAAATGTTTTAGGTATCTCAAAGCACTCTACTTACTGATTTCCTTGTGAGAAATAAATGCACAATGCAAACACTAGAGCTGGGAAGATACTAAGTGGAAAAAATCTCCTTTAGTATATTTTGAAATCCTCAAAATCTGCAGCATAAGAAACATGCGTCTGTCTCTTAGGCTTCTAAATCTGCAAAAAAACTGACTTGGCCGGTAACAGCCTTGCTTCGCTTCCCAGCTAACATTTAGGTCAGCGTTGCGTTATCCATTTCCGGCTCACGATTGGATAAAAACTATTCTGCTCTATTTCAAATCATAGCCTGTTTTCACTATAAATTTTACTGTCTACTTCTGAACCAATTTCTATCAACTAATCTATGGTCTGTTTTTTGTTATAAATGAAAGTTCCTAAAATGACGCATTCCCTGTCACAGCTGTAAACATGCCAAGACCAGTCCCGTCCTCCACTTCAATGAGGTCTAACAGTGAATCAACTACTTTTTTTGTTTTTGTGTCACAGAATCGCACAACAACTGCCAACATCTGGTTCGTAGAAATATCAGTACTCTCATCAACGAGGATAGAAAAGTTCTGATTTCTGCGAATGGTTATAACGTCAAGCCGCTCAAATGAGCAATGCCGTACTGCATCACATAGGCAGCTTTGGTGCGATTCTGTGACATATTTTGAGCAATTGTGCTGTGTGGAAATATCTGCTTGCAACATTCAATCAAATGATCAGCTTGGGAAAACGGAGTATTATGTTCTGCCATGAAAGCCGACAACACTATCTCCGCTTTAGCAATTTTGTCTTGGAGACAGGGCTCTTTTGATTTGATGAAAAACTTGTTAATGTTCAGAGTTGTGCTTTTGGCTTCGAAGTTTTTCATGTGCTTCTGTGTGCTTTTATGTGTCAATAAAGCTGTTTTGTTGGCATTAGTTTAATGTACAGGAACAGACCGTACAAATCGAAGAATAGCGGTTACCAGAGTCCGGCTTTATCCAATCCTTCAGTTCGCTGTCTGTTAGCCATTCCGCACAAAAAGCCAACTGATACCATGGCTTTACTTTTTACGCGGTGGCGTGTGTATCGTCATGCTGCTACAACTACCAAGCGTACCTTCATCATCGCTCATTTTATAATCTTATAATAACAACAAAAAAACCAATATGCTATTTTATCTGCTTAAGTCTAATAATGTAAAAAGAAGACTTTATATAACACATCGCAAAAAATGACCGAGTATTGCAGATGATAGCCATTAGCAGAATAACAGGAAATAGATAATGGTACCTGATAAAGAGAAGATTTGGACACCACTGGTCATCACTGATGAACTCTATATTCTCACTACTGATGAATGGCATTAGTGATGGCATGAATGTTTGTATGTAATCGTCTGCTTGATGAGAGTAAGTGGTCAACTCAAACCTAGACACAGTGTAGGTTAACAGGTTGCATTGTCCGGAACGTGTTGAGGCCCTGGCAAGGGATGTTGACGTTAAGTGTGAGTATGAATGTCAGTAACGCGAATGAAATGAATGGTTCTGTGGAGTTGACAAGTTGGTAACAATGCACTCATACCCTCACGACTGGAAGTCAATGATAGCTGGAACTACTGTAAACGTTTTTAGACTGTTTCCGAAGTTTTTCGTCATTGTGATTGATTCTGGGGAAAAGAGGAGTTTTTCTTAGTAGACCATGATGTTCGATATTTCTCCCAGAATATATATTCTTTGCGTCGTGTGCTATTTGCTAGTGTTTTTTCTGAACTGAAGGTAAAGAAGGAACATTTTCTAAAACTTTGCCTAGGCCTAACGATATCATAGATGTTACATCATCTTTATATATTTGATGGATCGTATGTAGACGATTCTTGAACTAGCAGCACTGTGAGTGGACATATGTAACATTTCTTATGGGTATGGAAAACCCAAGATATTAGTTGAGCAAATGAACGTAGCTTTCATTTGTAGTGAGGATATCTTTTTAGATGAACGCCGCTCACTGGGACCAGCGCCATTTTGAACCCCACTTTTGGTCTGTTTGAATTGTCAGTCAGAGAACAGATATATCTTATTACCTGATGGCGATACCAAGACCTACATTGTATTGAAGTCCATTCTTTGTTATTTGAGATTGTCAACCTTAAAAAAAAAGACCCTGTTGAAGTTAAAGCCTAAAAGACTTAGCCTGAAAGACGTAGTCAGCAGAGGGTCTGTAAGGGAGCATTGTGATGACCATTATTATTGTTAACTCAAACTGATGCGATTAGTCAGTGGAGATATGAGACGATAGACAATCAGAACTATATATTTGCTACTATCGTTCAATTATATTTACATGCTATGAGATGGCCAAAATGATGTTGCCATCCATTTGTCAAGTATCCAATGATTTACTGTGTCAACCTGTTTCAATGACTGTCAACCGTGCTGTCAGAGTGTGTGTCATACTAGGCCACAGGAAACGGTCTGGCATCAGTAGTTGACTTCTGTGCAATGTCCACTGTGAAGGTTAGCCCTAGAAATCTGGCCTACCACTGATAAAGAGGCTTTTTCTTGAGGATTGCTTTCATACACCCCATTGATATCTCTCGTTTTTTTAGCCATCACATAGATAAGTGCATATTTCACACCGTTGATAAATGTCATTCTTTATGTCTTTCAGGCTAAGTCTTTTAGGCTTTAACTTCAACAGGGTCTTTTTTTTAAGGTTGACAATCTCAAATAACAAAGAGTGGACTTCATACAATGTAGGTCTTGGTATCGCCATCAGGTAATAAGATATATCTGTTCTCTGACTGACAATTCAAACAGACTAACAGTGGGGTTCAAAATAGCGCTGGTCCCAGTGAGCGGCGTTCATCCAAAAAGATCTCCTCACTACAAATGAAAGCTCCGTTCATTTGCTCAACTAATATCTTGGGTTTTTTTCATCCCATAAGAAATGTTACCTATGTCCACTCACCGTGCTGCTAGTACAGGAATCGTCTACATACGATCCATCAAAAATATAAAGATGATGTAACATCTATGATATCATTAGGCTAGGACAAGTTCTAGAAAATGTTCCTTCTTTACCTTAAGTTCAGAAAAAACACTAGCAAATAGCACACGACGTAAAGAATATATATTCTGGGAGAAGTATCGACCATCATAGGCTACTAAGAGAAACTCCTCTTTTCACCAGAATCAATCACAATGACGAAAAACTTCGGACTCCCTTTTGTCCGACATCCTTCAAGATTCGTCTTCATCACGGAAGCCCCAACGACGACTCCTCGTCTCATTGGGCATGCGCTAATGTTAACCTTTAAACTATATTCAAGTGGGGCGACTACATATTTACTTTCACTCGAAGCAAAAAATGAGTATTCGCCCTTTGACTAGAGTTCTAACAAACCAAATAAATATCTTCCTATAATATATATATATATATATATATATAATAATATATTAATATATATATATATATAATATATATATACTATATATATAGATAATATATTCAGTGCCACCATAATCTGTTGGGTAACAGTACCGTATACCTTGTAGCGGTAATGGCAGTGTTGCCGTCATTTTGGACGGTGGAAAAAACTCCAACCAATGAATGTTTTGGTTTAATGTGATCAAAGAGAAGATAAATGTTATTATCTTTCTGTGACAGGTTTGACTGGTGATTATCTTCTCCTGTCTTTTGTTGTCCTGTCTCAGGCAATGTCTTATAGTTGACATGTCTTAGATCTATTTATAGGATCATATACGGAGTATCTTTATCACCCGTGTGGTCGGAAACGCCTGGTCTGGGTTTGCCTCGATCTGGTCCATGCTCTTTGGGCATTTACGGGTCTTGGCGGCAAAAGCCGGGAGACTGATTCAGAGAGAGTGTACCTGAGGCTTAGAACGGATGTACCGATCCGTAGATTTCCTCTCTGCCAAGTTTTCCAATAGGAGATTGGAAAAATTCTGGGAATGACTGTTTTGGCATTCTTCCGTCCCTGAGTGTTTATTTATGCCAGTATTGGTTGTGTTGTGTTACCTTAGAGTGTAAGGATTCTTTAAGAAGGTAACTGAAAACATTATTCGATCTTTTCGTCTCGTTTAGATCTTACAGGTACATTTATCGCTGATGGCGACATAGTTGAGCGAAGCTCACAAGGAGTTATTATTACCTGTACCCCAGTATTGCTTCATATTCGTAAGACTAGTTCTAAATTGACCTATTCCACACATCAGCCTAGGAATCATCTTTATGGATCCCGCAATGCAGTGGAATATCAGTTTGGCAGAAAATGTATTTAATCTCAGAAGCTTGTGTAGGACTGAGAGTGACTTGATTATCGAGGCCCGCGACCTGCGGCTGATTTCGTTGTCATCATATTGGGTCCGTGTTTACGGCCAATGATTCTTCACCAGAATGAAGTATCTCTGGCATGTGAGGCCTGTCTGAAGTCTTTTGCTAATTGTAGGACAATGGCATTGACTTCGTTTAAATAACTGATATCGCCCGTACTACGCAATAATATTTGCTAGGGCTTACCTGACGGGGCTCAGTCAGGGATTAGAGCTTTTGTCCATAAACAGTAAAGAAAACATTGGTCAAGACATTGTTACATGTCCTGTGATCTGAGATGCCTGTAGCTGACCTTTGTAATCTACACACATTATGTACTCGATCTTATACTTATTGACTGTTTCGTCCATCATCATCGTAGGATTTATGTCATGAATAAATAATGTAAACGTCAGCAGCATTCCTACTCTCACATGACTTCTACTTGTGTTGTAATGAGTTTATTGTGAAGACGCCAAGAGCCTATACCCTTCGTGTTATCAGCACTGTAAGTACTCACTTACACAATCAACCACAATTGTAATACAAGTACTATACGTCTGAATCTACAGGAATACTGACATTATGTATGTGTCTACTATACCCTGGCGGGACCTCACGCTAGTGACCTAAATTCTCGCTACAACTTGGTACTGTCCAGGACAACACGACACGCTCAACGTACTAACATTCATAACATATCAAAACAGTACGTTACATCTGGGCATTTACACTGAACAACCTTTTACATCTCCAGTCAAACAGACTTTTACAGGCAGCTTGCGTAACCTGACAATCCCCAGAGCTATGCCAGTAGGAGTTTTACTCCTGGTAGGTTCAACCAAGCTGGACTGGTCTGTGTGGGTAGGGGTCAGACAAAAGCTGGTACCCTGGTCCTTCAGGTTGGGGGTTTTAGCATAGAGCTGACACCCCTGTCTATGTAAAAAAAACAATGAAGTTACGAAAACAACAATAAATGAACAAACTTTGCTGCGGGATGGACATTCGGAGTCTGTGGCTCGTATAACTGTCAGTGGTGAAAGCCGAAAGGAAGCCACTGACATGAAAACGGATGTCCTGACCGCAAAACAGGATACAAGAATAGGATTTCGGAATGTCAGGACAATGAACGAGACAGGTAAACTAAGACAGGTCATGGCAGAAATGAGAAACTATAGGTTACACATTCTAGGGATAAGCGAGAGCAGATGAACAGGGGCAGGAAAAGTTAAAACAGCAACAGGAGAAACAGTACTTTACTCTGGAAGAGAGGATGGACAGCACAATGAAGGCGTAGCCATTATTCTACAGAAAGGAATAGAAAGGACATTACTGGAATGGAAACCCATCAACAACAGACTGATAAGATTAAGATTGAGAGGGAGAATCACCAACACTACAATAATACAATGCTACGCACCAACGAATGATAGCGATGAGGAGGTGTCGTAAATTTATTTTGAGAGAAAGAGTCTTAGAAAATAGTAGTCCGGTTTAGAGTGTAGAATGATGGTGAAAAGCTCAGTGATAGAAATGTAGAGAGTAAATAGTTGCTTCACAGGGTGCTGGAGGAGAGTAAAGACAGACTTATTTACGACATATCGTTTCTCTCAATCTACTCTTCAGGCTCTACTGATCAAACAATTATTTGCCAGTTTCCAGACACACACCTGCTCTCACACCGATTTGGTGCTTCAAACACACAGACGACGTGGATACAACTATCTTAAACAAATAGGGGAAATTTTATGGGCTTTAGGTAGTCAAACACAGTAACGATTAAGTTTATGTTGTTTATTAAAGTTAAAAAAGACAATCACTAAAATATTCATTTGTTTACAGCAAGAATTATCAAAATTACATAAAAATGCAAATAACAAGGTAGGGAGGGGGTGAAGAAGATTGGTATCGACTAAGCCCGTCCCGTTTATTAGACAAAGATAAACCCAGTCCAAAGATAGATAGTTATCAGGAACTTAGGTAAGTAAACCTAACAGTGAAGTTAATTACTCTGAAAGAGATGTTTCAAAATTAGGTATGGGTGGTAGAAAGAATCCTGTTCTTCCCAATTGTTCTTCCCTTTACTAAGCAAAAGAAAAAGAGGAGGGTTTAAAACAGAGTTTATCAAAAACTATCCAACTTAAAGGAACAATGCCGGGGATACAGAAAATGTATTACCCGGTAAGCAAGTTAACAAATGGGTTACAAAAAAAGATTAAATTTCCTGTCATTCATACACGCGCTAGTAAAGGCCTTCACTCATCTTGCTCTCACTTACCGACTGTGAAAAAATCTGGCACTCCATAGAATAACACAACAGCAGTTACACCTCAAACTAAATGTGTGAGTGTTAGTTCAATTTCCAGCCCCAGATTAGCGGGTAGGCGGTCAGCACATAAAAGGATCCCGTAATCGCTGAAAAATGAATCTGTATTTGTGTCTCTTTTCTTAATAACAATTTCTATGGGAGGGCTCGGTCTCTGATACCGGGGTGAGGATGGTGTGGTCTATTTGACTTTGCCGCTGATAATAAAATTCTTACGCGTGCTGATACAATTTATCCGTGAGGTATGGTTTAAGTCCAGGGAGAAAACTAGTCACATCACTGTTCGGTAAATATGTATTCTCTCTCTGTGTCAGTAAACTAACAAAAGCTCGGGCCAGTGTTCTTCTTCCCGTTACATCTTAGTTTGCTTGATGGTGTGTTAAATTTGTCTTTGGGTGTTCTTTCTTTGCTATAAGTTAGATAGCGGAATTCCAAACATAGAATCGCCTCAAAGATTAAAAATTTACACAGTCTCAACAAGTTCTGAGTCAGGGAGACTCTACACACTGTTTATGCTTTGCTTTGCTTAGATTGATTTGCTTTATTGCTTTCTTAATGCTGGGATCGCACAGGTTACGATCACTCTGTATGAAAGAAAAAAAGACATGTAATATACCGAAAACAAATAACCTTCTAAAGCGCGATGAATTTCCCGTTAAGACTATTTTATACACGCTCGCGTATTTAATTATGTATTTAATAAACACTGCGCGAGTTTTAGTGGTTAGAACACATCTATAAATATAGGACTTAACTAAATTTATTAATTATAAATTCCTTCGCGACTTTAAAAGTTAATTAAAGCTTTTAACATCTATTATCTTTTGGAAATAATATAGCAGGTATATCATTACATTTACAACTGGAACTATTGAGATGGTTTAATTTAATAGATTTAAATTAACACAAAAATCCAGTGAAATAGAATGAATGAACTAGACCACTGATCACTTTACACAATAGATATATATTTTACCGCTTTGCACAGAAATAGAATTCACTGCAAATGTGTATAAAAATCCATAAGATAATCTAGCAGGATTTCAAATATAGCTAGTGCTTCTGTTAAGTTCTGGCCAGCGAGTGATAAAGTGTATTTCTACGTGGTCTGTATTTATCTAGAATGAAATGAAAGATGAGTGGGACATGAGAAACTTGACACCTTTTTAGATCTCAGAAGACTTTTGGGGATCTGACCGCCAGACTAAAAGGAGAAGCCGCCCCTGGCCTCTCGTATCTTCGCTCGCTGCTTGCGTCGGCTTTCCCCGTTCGCTCCCACTGCGATCGGTTCCGTGTTTAACACCGAGATGCGAAATCGTTTCAGGGACCACTGCTGTCTTTGATCGTGTTCGCTGCTATCTGTTTGATGCTGGCGCCGCCCTCTCTGGGCCAAGTTAATGAAATTACTGCATATGATTGCTCAAGAGATGTCCATGGGCGTGATTTAGCCTCTCCTTAAATCAATGCGATGACCAGAATGGACGGTAGATAAGCTGTCCACATATTAATCAGCAAGCGTGTTGCCAATCTGCGTGGAAAGGTTGCATAGCTAATGAGTCCAGGTGAAAAGAAAAATCCCGTTTGACGAAAAGTTACAATATTTCGGGGGCACTGATGTTATCCAAGGGGTCGTTACGAAGAGTCATATCATAGCATTCAGGGTCGGCCTGCGTTCGTCTGTCACAGAGTCAAGGATGAATTCCTATCAACAACTGCAGAAAGAAATGGAAGACACACCCTAGATAATGATCTTGTTTAGTAATGGGAAGACATCAATAGCAAATTTGGTACACACGAATACATATAATGAAAGAACAATGGAAAAATGCGGGGCAGCGGAAACAGGCAAAACGAAAAAAATGGGGATAAACTAATATGTTTCTGTCGCATTAAAAACCAAAACCCCCGGCCATTGGAGAGGGAAACACTTTTCTCCCACATAAAGAAATTCACAAATTAACATGGGAATCACCAAATGGTCGGACAGAAACCAGATTGACCACATCATGGTTAACGGTAGAATGGAAGACATGCATTTACAAAGATGTGAAGGGTAAAAGAAGAGGTGCAGATGTGGGAAGTGATCACCATTTAGTTAGTAGCAAAACTGAAAGTGAAACTAAGAAGGGCTGGACCAACTGTAACTACACAGAAAAGGTTTGACATCAGCAAATTGAAGGACCCCCTTACCAGAAAAGCTTTTGCGGCCGACATTAAGAAACGATATCAATTTGCCAATAGTCAGGAAAAGACATTGACTGATGATATAGAGACCAGGAAGTTTCAACACCATTTCCAACAATATACAAGGAAAGCAGCAAATCAATGCTTGGGATTCCAGAAAGGAAGAAGCAAGACTGGATAACACCAGAAACATTAAACACCATAACCATACGATGAGAAAGGAAATGAAAAGAAAGAAAACAGAAGCGAAGTCCCCCAGGTTAAAGCAACTATATAGCGAACAGTACAGTCAGCTGGACAAGGAAGTTAAACGCCAAACCCGAGCCAACAAAAGGAATTTCCTAGACGATCTTGCAAGACAGGCAGAAGAGGCAGCACTGAGAAATGAACAAAAGCACAGTATACAAAATAACCAAAGTCATCAGCGGAAAACGAGTGGGAAACAATATCACATGAGTAAGAGATAACCAAGGAAATCTCATCACGACAGCAGAGGGACCGGAAACAAGCTGGGCAGAGCACTTCAAGAAACTCTGAACAAGGAACCACCAGAGACACAATTGAATGTTCCTGAGGCTGAAAACGATCTAGATGTAAATACAGACATTCCACAAAAAGAAGAAATCATCACAGCAATCAAAGGGTTAAAGAACGGCAAAGCTCCGGGCCACGATAACTTAAATGCAGAGCTATTTAAGACAGACCCAGAGCTAGCAGCAGAACTATTAGAACCACTATTTGCACAAGTCTGGAAAACGGGGACAACACCAACAGAGTGGAGAAAAGGAATAATTGTCAAATTGCCCAAGAAGGGAGATCTTGCAGACTGCAACAATTGGAGAGGAATCACTCTTCTCTCAGTTCCCAGCAAAATACTAGGCAGGATAATTATACAGAGAATTTCAAAGGCAGTAGACCACAAACTGAGGAAAGAACAAGCAGGATTTAGAAAGAACAGAAGATGTGTAGATCATATATTCACTCTCAGGAACATTATAGAGCAGTGCTCAGAATGGCAAAGACAGCTGTACATTAATTTCGTTGATTTTGAAAAGGCTTTTGACAGCATACAAGGTACATAGGGATAGTTTATGGAAAATACTGAGGGCTTATGGAATTCCAAGCTGCATAGTGTCAATCATAAAAAGCCTCTATGCCAACTTTACGTGTAGTGTTGGGCAGATCATACCCAAACCTTAGAGGTGAAGACAGGATTAACAACAGGGATGCCCCTTTATCAAACCACTCTATTTTTAACAGTCATTATACAGGGAAGGTGTGCGCCGATACAACAACAGAGTGGCAAGTCCATAGAGGAATAAGATAAGGAAAACCAGATCTTTCTTCTACATTGGAATATCTGGAATATGCATATGTGACACTGCACAATTCGGCACAATCCACATCAACACAGTCCATGAAAAAAACGGATAGACTTACATTGATTTAGGTTTTTAGCCGAGGGCAGTGGGCTTGAACATCCAATTTAAAAGAAGTCTTGAAGGTCATGAGACGCTCAATAATGAGGCAACCCTGATCCTATATCAGTAAGGAATCGATCAATTGGTACAGACACGATACCTTCACATACCTTATGAAGACCATAGTAAAACACCAGATGAACGGGGCAGCAAAAGATATCAACATCAGAATTGAAATAAGGGCAAGAACAGGCCCTTCTTTAGCCTAAATAACATCTGGAAGTCCTCCCAATACAGCACAAGCACAAAATTAAGATTATACCAGAGTTGCGTGCTTTCTGTGCTTCTCTATGTGTGGAATGCTGGAGAGTCACAGAGAAGGAAATGTCAAAATTGTCCTCTTTTCACACAACATGCCTAAGAAAAATTCACCGAATCTTTTGGCCGAATACCATCACTAACCAAGATCTGCTTACTCGTAGCAAGCAAGAGGACATGCACACCATCATAGCTGGCAGACGCTGGAGCTGGGTTGGTCATGTCCTCAGAAGAGACCCCGATGCCATCACAAGAACAGCTATGCTTTGGACCCCTGAAGGAAAACGAAAGAGAGGCCGACCAAAAAACAACCTGGCGGAGGACTGTGGAGGCTGAGAT
>JAMPIV010008859.1:0-206434 GCA_024509875.1 Oreohelix idahoensis | reverse complement strand
TGTGGTTTACATAGTCATTGTTTCAGTTATAGTAATTAGTTAATGGGCTATGCTAATGCACTGTTACTACTGCTCGATATGATAAAGCAATGGAAGCTGAACAAAAGAAACTGCAGATGCAGGTGGATGAAAAAAGATTCCAAATGGAAATGGAAAAACAAAAAAGGGAATCAGAAGCTGAGGCGAGAAAACTCCAGCTACAGCTAGAAGCTGAAACGGCTGAGAATAAAAGACTTGAAAAAGAGGCTGAAAATAAAAGACTTGAAAAAGAGGCTGAAAATAAAAGACTTGAAAAAGAAGCTGAAAATGAAAGACTTCAAAAAGAGGCTCAGGCTGAGGAAAGAAGATTACAGAGAGAGTCTGATGAGAGGAAAGAGAAAGCAAAAATGGAACATGAGAAAAGGTCTTAGCTTTAGAGTTGGAAAAATTGAAATTGATGAGCATGAGTAATGGTAATGATTCAAACAAGGGTTCATCTTCTGGTAAGGCTAATAATGATACTTTTAAGATTAAGTTACCAACATTTAGTCCTTCCAGTGATGACATAATGTTCTATCTGGACAGATTTGAACAAGCATGTACAGCTCATAACATAGACAAAGCAAAATATGTTTATCAGTTATCAGGGAATACTGACAGGTAAAGCTCTAAGTATATTAAATATGGTGGATGAACCTGACAAGAACAATTATGAGGTTGTCAGGGCCGCTTTGTTAAAGAAATATCAGCTTAACGAAGACGGCTATCGTCTACAATTTAAAAACATGTTACCTGAAAATGGAGTTGATTCTCCGAGTTTATTGCAAGAATACGCATTACTTTCTCACGATGGGTTGAACTATCTAAGACGGAAAAAACTTATGAAGGACTTATGGACTTAATACTTAGAGACAAAGTCATGTCGTCTGTCAATGAGTCTTTCCTTGCTTACCTTCATGAACGTAAACCTAAAACAATAAAAGAAATGGAAGATTTCTGTTGCCAATACGTAACTGCGCACCCACACATAACCATGGGTAACTCTAAGGTGAAAGAAGGTTTACCAGTTGCTTCGGCAGCTCCGTATGGTCAAAACTTTGCTAGTAGATCCCAACAAAATTTTGATAGAAAGAGTAGCGGTAATTTCTGTCAAAATCATGGAAATCAATTTCATGGTGATTCTTCTTCGAAGAATTGGAGACAACCTGATAGTACTCGTTACTATCACCCTAATAATTATAAGCATTTCAAAAGAGGATATGGTAATAGAGGTTATTCCTGCCGAAGACCTCAAAACCAAACAAATAGATGTTCGCATCAATGTGAACATGATAGTAATCGTGGAAACTGGAATTCGAACCAGTATAACAATTACAATAGAGACAATAATAACTGCAGAGATAATAATAACTCTGATAACTTCAGAGGTAATAATAGTCGGGGTAGATCTCAACACAAAAAAAAAAGAGATATCAGCAGGCTAATGCTGTACAACAGGAAACTGAGGCAGCCTGTAATCATGTTGTTGGTAGTAAAAACTTTGACGCTGTCACTAGTTCTGCTTTTGACTTTGAGAGAGCAAACAAATGTCCCCAATGCAGTACTTTATTCGAACCGGGTACCATAACTACTTTGAGTTGTGGTCACCCACTTCCCGCTCTTCCTGCTGCTGTTGCGCATGACGGGAGGGGTTCTTTAATTCTACATAAGGGTCTTGTTAATGATACTCCGGTCTCACTACTTTTCGATTCCGGATGCACACCTATTGGTGTTAGACAATCGCTTGTAGATCCATCTTGTGCTACAGGAAGGGTTATTAAATGTGTCACATTTGGCGGCACTCTAGAAAAATATCCTACTGCTGTAATTCGCATTGCCACACCTTTCTTTACTGGAGATGTGCATGCTTGTCTCTTACCTAATCCTATTGCGGACCTTATTATTGGTCGTATTCACGGAGTTAGGGAGTGTACCCCACAGCAGATTGCTGCTTGGGAAGATAATAACATGCAAGCTACAAATGCAGTAGTTACAAGAGCACAAGCTCTACAAATACCCGAAACTTCACTGAATAGTGATAATGAAGTTGATAGCCAAGATAGTCACTTAGTAATCACTCGTGACTCTTTCATAAAATTGCAAGAAGAAGATTCTTCTTTAAAAAAATTCTTCGTTCTTGCGAAGAAAGGTGATCCGAATCAGGATACAAATAGAAAATCTTGGATTGCAATGAGAAACGGCGTACTTGTACGTATGGTACAAGATTCGGCTACGTCGGCACATTCGCAAATTCTTGTTCCCAAGAGCATGAGAGTCCAAATATTGCAACATGCTCATGACTCGCAATGTGCTGGACATATGGGTTTTGCCCGTACGAAGTCGAGAGTCCTTGCGGCTTTCTTTTGGCCTTTTGTCAATAAGGACATTCGTATTTACTGCCGATCATGCAAGGTATGTCAGGAGGTCAAATCTAGAGGACCACGACATGCTGCGCCTATCCAGGCTGCTGACATTCCTATTCGGCCGTTTCAGAAAATGGCCATAGATATTATTGGCCTTTTAAGGTCAAGTCGGCCAGAGGACATCAGTTTATCCTTACATGTGTCGATATGTGCACACGTTGGCCAGAGGCTATTCCTCTTAAGAGCATATCTACTACAGATATCGCAGATGCTCTTTGGTTGATATTTTCTCGCTTGGGGTTCCCCAGAGAAATATTGTCAGACCATGGCACTCAACTCATATCTGACACTATGTCACAGGTAATGTCTACCTTACATATTGAACGATCTCTCAGTAGTATCTACCATCCTATGTCTAATGGGTTAGTTGAGCGTCTGAATAGAACGCTCAAGACTTTGCTTGGTAAGATAACTGAAGATCATCCTCAAGATTGGGACAGGGTTTTACCCGCGGCTCTCTTTGCCTATAGAGAAGTCCCTAATGGACACACAGGATTTTCTCCCTTCGAACTTGTCTTTGGCGCGCGTCCACGCGGCCCTATGTCTTTATTACACGATCTCATCACTGCCGATGATATTAGCGATGAAACTCAATCCTCATATGAGTATGTCATTGCTCTTAGACAAAAGGTCATGGAGGCATGTAAGCTAGCAACTGCTTCATCAGAAATTGCTAAAGAGAAGGCAAGGCAGTTTGCTAACAAGAATAGATGTCTACGACAACTTTGTCCAGGTGACAAAGCATTCGTCCTACTCCCCAGTAGGGAAAATAGACTTCTTATTGCATGGAAAGGTCCGTATGCAATAGTCTTTCGGATTTCCGATGTTGACTATGTGGTCGATATTGATGGAAAGCATAAAACTTTCCACATAAACATGCTTTCGGAATTTCACGAACGTCCGGACTATTTGCTGCCTATTTTCCAGGCAACGGATGATGCTCCTGCACCTCACGGTCATTATTCATCCCTGTCTGTCATTCAGGATGAGGAAGCTACCTTCTATGATGTCAACCTTCCCCTTCCAGTGGTTCCATTACATTCCACGGAATCTTGGAAAAACGTTTCTGTTTCTCCTAATCTTTCTGGTGACGAACATCGACAAGTCTCGTCGATGTTACAAACATTTCAGGATGTTCTCACTGACATTCCTGGACACACAGATGTCATAGAACATGAAATAATTCTTACCGACAATAATCCAATTAGGGTTAGGCCGTATCCTATTCCTATACACTTTCAGTCGCAAGTGGAAAAGGAATTGGATGAAATGATTCAATTAAATACAATTGAACCATCGACTTCACCATATTCTTCTTCCATGGTTATTGTCCGGAAGAAGGATAAGAACATACGAATTTGCGTTGATTATCGCAAATTGAATCAGGTCACAAAGTTCGACGCTGAACCGATGCCTTTGTTAGAAGATCTACTGATTAGACTTTCTAATTCTAGATTCTTCACTAAACTTGACTTGTCTAAAGGTTATGGCAAGTGCCTTTAGCAGAGCATGCCAAACCTCTTACTGCTTTTTCTACACCTAGGGGTCTATTTCAATGGAATGTTATGCCTTTTGGTCTCATGAACGCCCCTGCCACTTTCGTTCGCATGATGCGTCGAATTCTGTCACATCGTTCGGATGTCATCGCATACTTAGATGACATCTGTCTCTCAGTGATACCTGGGAAGATCACTATTTAGGGTTATATGACTTATTGTCCACTCTACGTGAGAATAATTTGACAGCAAAACCTTCTAAAGCTTTTGTTGGTTTTGGTGAAATCTCTTTCCTGGGTCATCGTGTTGGTCATGGTCTCTTGAAGACAGAAGACCACGATACTTCCAAAATACTGAACATCTCTGTTCCTAAAACGAAGAAACAAGTTAGGAGTCTCTTAGGTTTAATTCAATTTTATGGGAGATTTATTCCAAATTTATCTTCGATCATGGCACCTCTATCAACATTGTTGAAGAAAGGTTCGCCTAATCTGGTCCGTTGGTCTGAAGAATGCCAATCTTCACTAGACCAAATCAAGAATATATTTTCTTCTCCTCCCATCTTAAGATTACCTACTCTTGATAGGACTTTTGTTCTTCAGAGTGATGCTTCATCCACTGGGATTGGAGCAGCACTGATGCAAGAATATGCAAATACTCTGCATCCTGTTATGTACATTTCTAGAAAACTAAATGCGGCAGAGAGGAACTACTCGGTTTTAGACCGTGAGTTGTTAGCGATGGTTTGGTCAATTCTAAAGCTACAAAGATTCCTCCTGGGCGCACATTTCATTCTAGAGACTGATCAGAAAGCTCTTACAGCTATTCAGTCTAAGAATTTGAAGAGTTCGAGATCCACTCGATATGCTATAGCTCTTCAACCTTTTCACTTCACGGTACGAGCTATCCGTGGTGCGGATAATGTGATGGCTGACATTTTGTCTAGATGCCCACATGACTCCAACTAATACTTCTGTCCTATATTTCCATATATTACAGAGTCATAACACACCTATATTTCTACAATAGATTAGCACATCTGTACTTACTTTATATGTACACACTATCGTGCTTTGTTGTCATCTTCTTCTGTTCGTTTTTTAAGATGATAGAGGAGGACTGAGTAGTTAATATAAGGGCCGTTAGTTTACTAAACAGCCACAATTATTAATAATGTATTGTACCTTATGAAGCATATTAGTTATTAATTAGCATTATATTGCTTGTACTTTCTCAGAATGTCATTGTTGAGCTGAGGACTTACCTTACGAGTTCTAGATTGTGTACTTACCCTCGGAATACCAGAGCATATGTCCTGGATCGTCATGTAGTTTAACTTAACTATGTACTTATGTCATTACATGTCAAAGAATGTACTATCTAAATTTTCCTATCAGATTTGTACATCCATTTTTAAAGACAATATTAGAGTATGCTGTTTAATGATGATTATAGTAACTTGCATACTGATGCGTGATGCCATATGATGATGGATGGTATCCGCATGTCTGGTTTTGTGTAGTGTGTAGATGTGTTCAGTCAAAACAATGTTCATACAACAATAACAGGGCAATCCACATAGGACGTCAGTAAACTCACGACGTATAAAGTCAATGAGTCTTGAAACAGCCGTTGACGTTTTTCTTCATTATTTATTGTGGACGCCACAGTGACAAAATGGTTACGCAAATGTGTAGGCACATCAAACAGTCATTATCACAGCAACATTCAATACAGATGCATGTTATATTTCATAGTGCTGTAAATGTAGTCAGGTGGTAAACTCCATCCTTTTCTATAACAGCCAGGAGATAACCAGATGTATGAGATCAGTTCACTCTCCTTAGTTTGACTTCAGCAAGACAGACACGTCTGCCGAAGTATAAATAATGTCCACAAAAATATCCTCTAGATAATAAAGGTTTTCCAAACCTAATTCATTTAACAAAGTAGCAAGTAATGGTCCTTGGTACATGCATCAACCGATGCAGTACAATGCAGCGACATGTGAGCTAGGAAAACATCTCGTGGCGACGACTTTCGGAGACAGGCTATGAATCGAAATCGCTCACGACCCAAAATCGATAGAGTTAATGAAAAAGTCAATTTACCTTGCTTTCATGAAATACACAGAAATATCACGCCTCCCGACATGTGGGAAAACACTAGAGGTATTATCTCGAATAAACGAAATATCCATTGAGAGGACTACACATCCCTGACAGAACAAAAAATAGCGGAGATCCCCTCTTCAACGAGGCATCTCTTTCGCCATTCCAAATCGCTCACTCCACTAGTCGTGGGCGGAAACCGATCGACCAAACAACAAGACAAGTCATGCGCAGTCCAGCGCAAAAATGACCACAGCTCAAACTTAACTGCATTCGATACCAACGCGAGAAGACAAATGCTTACCGAGAAAAGTGACTATAAATTCCAAGCAGTTGTTGCCCTTGCGTTATAAAACAGACATTGAAATAAAACGATGTTGCGAGAATTTATCACGCAACATATCACCACCTCCTCCCGATAAAAAAAAAATGTGGAACATATTTTTTTTTCAATATCAAAGAGCAAGCGATAAGCGGCTCAAAACGCACGAATTATGCGCTGATAATTAATTAAATTGCAAAACAATAGGCTAATTATAGAGTGTCTGGTGAGGATATACCTCAACAGAAAAATAAATATGTCTCAAAAAATATTCACATCGGGGAGGTGTCACCAACACACATCACGTTAGCATGTAAACACAATATACGTATGCAAGTTACTATAATCATCATTAAACAGCATACTCTAATATTGTCTTTAAAAATGGATGTACAAATCTGATAGGAAAATTTAAATAGTACATTCTTTGACATGTAATGACATAAGTACATAGTAAAGTTAAACTACATGACGATCCAGGATATATGCTCTGGTATTCCGAGGGTAAGTACACAATCTAGAACTCGTCATGCTTGAAACTAGTAAGGTAAGTCCTCAGCTCAACAATGACATTCTGAGAAAGTACAAGCAATATAATGCTAATTAATAACTAATATGCTTCATAAGGTACAATACATTATTAATAATTGTGGCTGTTTAGTAAACTAACGGCCCTTATATTAACTACTCAGTCCTCCTCTATCATCTTAAAAAAACGAACAGAAGAAGATGACAACAAAGCACGATAGTGTGTACATATAAAGTGAGTACAGATGTGCTAATCTATTGTAGAAATATAGGATTGTTATGACTCTGTAATATATGGAAATATAGGACAGAAGTATTAGTTGGAGTCATGTGGGCATCTAGACAAAATGTCAGCCATCACATTATCCGCACCACGGATAGCTCGTACCGTGAAGTGAAAAGGTTGAAGAGCTATGGCGTATCGAGTGGATCTCGAACTCTTCAAATTCTTAGTCTGAATAGCTGTAAGAGCTTTCTGATCAGTCTCTAGAATGAAATGTGCGCCCAGGAGGAATCTTTGTAGTTTTAGAATTGACCAAACCATCGCTAACAACTCACGGTCTAAAACCGAGTAGTTCCTCTCTGCCGCATTTAGTTTTCTAGAAATGTACATAACAGGATGCAGAGTATTTGCATATTCTTGCATCAGTGCTGCTCCAATCCCAGTGGATGAAGCATCACTCCGAAGAACAAAAGTCCTATCAAGAGTAGGTAATCTTAAGATGGGAGGAGAAGAAAATATATTCTTGATTTGGTCTAGTGAAGATTGGCATTCTTCAGACCAACGGACCAGATTAGGCGAACCTTTCTTCAACAATGTTGAGAGAGGTGCCATGATCGAAGATAAATTTGGAATAAATCTCCCATAAAATTGAATTAAACCTAAGAGACTCCTAACTTGTTTCTTCGTTTTAGGAACAGAGATGTTCAGTATTTTGGAAGTATTGTGGTCTTCTGTCTTCAAGAGACCATGACCAACACGATGACCCAGGAAAGAGATTTCACCAAAAACCAACAAAAGCTTTAGAAGGTTTTGCTGTCAAATTATTCTCACGTAGAGTGGACAGTAAGTCATATAACCCTAAATAGTGATCTTCCCAGGTATCACTGAAGAGACAGATGTCATCTAAGTATGCGAAGACATCCGAACGATGTGACAGAATTCGACGCATCATGCGAACGAAAGTGGCAGGGGCGTTCATGAGACCAAAAGGCATAACATTCCATTGAAATAGACCCCTAGGTGTAGAAAAAGCAGTAAGAGGTTTGGCATGCTCTGCTAAAGGCACTTGCCAATAACCTTTAGACAAGTCAAGTTTAGTGAAGAATCTAGAATTAGAAAGTCTAATCAGTAGATCTTCTAACAAAGGCATCGGTTCAGCGTCGAACTTTGTGACCTGATTCAATTTGCGATAATCAACGCAAATTCGTATGTTCTTATCCTTCTTCCGGACAATAACCATGGAAGAAGAATATGGTGAAGTCGATGGTTCAATTAAATATAATTGAATCATTTCATCCAATTCCTTTTCCACTTGCGACTGAAAGTGTATAGGAATAGGATACGGCCTAACCCTAATTGGATTATTGTCGGTAAGAATTATGTCATGTTCTATGACATCTGTGTGTTCAGGAATGTCAGTGAGAACATCCTGAAATGTTTGTAACATCGACGAGACTTGTCGATGTTCGTCACCAGAAAGATTAGGAGAAACAGAAACGTTTTTCCAAGATTCCGTGGAATGTAATGGAACCACTGGAAGGGGAAGGTTGACATCAGAGAAGGTAGCTTCCTCATCCTGAATGACAGACAGGGATGAATAATGACCGTGAGGTGCAGGAGCATCATCCGTTGCCTGGAAAATAGGCAGCAAATAGTCCGGACGTTCGTGAAATTCCGAAAGCATGTTTATGTGGAAAGTTTTATGCTTTCCATCAATATCGACCACATAGTCAACATCGGAAATCCGAGAGACTATTGCATACGGACCTTTCCATGCAATAAGAAGTCTATTTTCCCTACTGGGGAGTAGGACGAATGCTTTGTCACCTGGACAAAGTTGTCGTAGACATCTATTCTTGTTAGCAAACTGCCTTGCCTTCTCTTTAGCAATTTCTGATGAAGCAGTTGCTAGCTTACATACCTCAATGATCTTTTGTCTAAGAGCAATGACATACTCATATGAGGATTGAGTTTCATCGCTAATATCATCGGCAGTGATGAGATCGTGTAATAAAGACATAGGGCCGCGTGGACGCGCGCCAAAGACAAGTTCGAAGGGAGAAAATCCTGTGTGTTCATTAGGGACTTCTCTATAGGCAAAGAGAGCCGCGGGTAAAACCCTGTCCCAATCTTGAGGATGATCTTCAGTTATCTTACCAAGCAAAGTCTTGAGCGTTCTATTCAGACGCTCAACTAACCCATTAGACATAGGATGGTAGATACTACTGAGAGATCGTTCAATATGTAAGGTAGACATTACCTGTGACATAGTGTCAGATATGAGTTTGAGTGCCATGGTCTGACAATATTTCTCTGGGGAACCCCAAGCGAGAAAATATCAACCAAAGAGCATCTGCGATATCTGTAGTAGATATGCTCTTAAGAGGAATAGCCTCTGGCCAACGTGTGCACATATCGACACATGTAAGGATAAACTGATGTCCTCTGGCCGACTTGACCTTAAAAGGGCCAATAATATCTATGGCATTTTCTGAAACGGCCGAATAGGAATGTCAGCAGCCTGGATAGGCGCAGCATGTCGTGGTCCTCTAGATTTGACCTCCTGACATACCTTGCATGATCGGCAGTAAATACGAATGTCCTTATTGACAAAAGGCCAAAAGAAAGCCGCAAGGACTCTCGACTTCGTACGGGAAAAACCCATATGTCCAGCACATTGCGAGTCATGAGCATGTTGTAATATTTGGACTCTCATGCTCTTGGGAACAAGAATTTGCGAATGTGCCGACGTAGTCGAATCTTGTACCATACGTACAAGTACGCCGTTTCTCATTGCAATCCAAGATTTTCTATTTGTATCCTGATTCGGATCACCTTTCTTCGCAAGAACGAAGAATTTTTTTAAAGAAGGATCTTCTTCTTGCAATTTTATGAAAGAGTCACGAGTGATTACTAAGTGACTATCTTGGCTATCAACTTCATTATCACTATTCAGTGAAGTTTCGGGTGTTTGTAGAGCTTGTGCTCTTGTAACCACTGCATTTGTAGCTTGCATGTTATTATCTTCCCAAGCAGCAATCTGCTGTGGGGTACACTCCCTAACTCCGTGAATACGACCAATAATAAGGTCCGCAATAGGATTAGGTAAGAGACAAGCATGCACATCTCCAGTAAAGAAAGGAGTGGCAATGCGAATTACAGCAGTAGGATATTTTTCTAGAGTGCCGCCAAATGTGACACATTTAATAACCCTTCCTGTAGCACAAGATGGATCTACAAGCGATTGTCTAACACCAATAGTGGTGCATCCGGAATCGAAAAGTAGTGAGACCGGAGTATCATTAACAAGACCCTTATGTAGGATTAAAGAACCCCTCCCGTCATGCGCAACAGCAGCAGGAAGAGCGGGAAGTGGGTGACCACAACTCAAAGTAGTTATGGTACCCGGTTCGAATAAAGTACTGCATTGGGGGCATTTGTTTGCTCTCTCAAAGTCAAAAGCAGAACCAGTGACAGCGTCAAAGTTTTTATTATCAACACCATGATTACAGGCTCCCTCAGTTTCCTGTTGTACAGCATTAGCCTGCTGATATCTCTTTTTTTTGTGTTGAGATCTACCCCGACTATTATTACCTCTGAAGTTATCAAAGTTATTATTATCTCTGCAGTTATTATTGTCTCTATTGTAATTGTTACCCTGGTTCGAATTCCAGTTTCCACGATTACTATCATGTTCACATTGATGCGAACATCTATTTGTTTGGTTCTGAGGTCTTCGGCAGGAATAACCTCTATTACCATATCCTCTTTTGAAATGCTTATAATTATTAGGGTGATAGTAACGTGTACTATCAGGCTGTCTCCAATTCTTCGAAGAAGAATCACCATGAAATTGATTTCCATGATTTTGACAGAAATTACCGCTACCCTTTCTATCAAAATTTTGTTGGGATCTACGAGCAAAGTTTTGACCATACGGAGCTGCCGAAGCAACTGGTAAACCTTCTTTCACCTTAGAGTTACCCATGGTTATGTGTGGGTGCGCAGTTACGTATTGGCAACAGAAATCTTCCATTTCTTTTATTGTTTTAGGTTTACGTTCATGAAGGAAAGCAAGGAAAGACTCATTGACAGACGACATGACTTTGTCTCTAAGTATTAAGTCCATAAGTCCTTCATAAGTTTTTTTCCGTCTTAGATAGTTCAACCCATCGTGAGAAAGTAATGCGTATTCTTGCAATAAACTCGGAGAATTCAACTCCATTTTCAGGTAACATGTTTTTTAAATTGTAGACGATAGCCGTCTTCATTAAGCTGATATTTCTTTAACAAAGCGGCCCTGACAACCTCATAATTGTTCTTGTCAGGTTCATCCACCATATTTAATATACTTAGAGCTTTACCTGTCAGTATCCCTGATAACTGATAAACATATTTTGCTTTGTCTATGTTATGAGCTGTACATGCTTGTTCAAATCTGTCCATATAGAACATTATGTCATCACTGGAAGGACTAAATGTTGGTAACTTAATCTTAAAAGTATCATTATTAGCCTTACCAGAAGATGAACCCTTGTTTGAATCATTACCATTACTCATGCTTGTCAATTTCAATTTTTCCAACTCTAAAGCTAAGACCTTTTCTTCATGTTCCATTTTTGCTTTCTCTTTCCTCTCATCATACTCTCTCTGTAATCTTCTTTCCTCAGCCTGAGCCTCTTTTTGAAGTCTTTCATTTTCAGCTTCTTTTTCAAGTCTTTTATTTTCAGCCTCTTTTTCAAGTCTTTTATTCTCAGCCTCTTTTTCAAGTTTTTTATTCTCAGCCTCTTTTTCAAGTCTTTTATTCTCAGCTTCTAGCTGTAGCTGGAGTTTTCTTTCCTCAGCTTCTGATTCCCTTTTTTGTTTTTCCATTTCCATTTGGAATCTTTTTTCATCCACCTGCATCTGCAGTTTCTTTTGTTCAGCTTCCATATGCAGTTTCTTTTGTTCAGCTTCCATTGCTTTATCATATCGAGCAGTTGCAAATTCTTCTAACTTATCACCAGTCTTGCCAAGCAATTTACCCTGCTCAATAAAGTGCTCAAATGTAGACATGTTGTCTAACATATGAGTCCAAAACCTGAAATAATTAACTAATTTATTTCAAACCTAAGTGTAACAAGTCTTAATTAAACACTTGTATATTCACATCACCTTATATTATCCTAGTCTCTGTGGGAAACAAGTCTCCAATCAAAGAACTTGTATATGAAATATCAGCACTCAATTCTTGATCATAAGTGCACTTCTCATTCAATAGTGCACGACACTATTCATCATTCATTTATCATCAGTGTAGTAGTAACAGTGCATTAGCATAGCCCATTAACTAATTACTATAACTGTAAACAATGACTATGTAAACACATGCAGAATGTAAACATTGAAAATGTAAACAATACAAACAATGTAAACAATAACAATGTAAACAATAACAAAGATCAGCAACAATACAAAAACTTTCGCAGAAATCAACTAAAAATAAAGCAGAAATTAATGAAATATCACAAAAAATGTGACGATATCTGCGCTATAATTAAACAAAATACATGACACCACAGTGTATAAACAAAAATGTTGTATAAAACTAAATTATAGACAAGAGTAGGCTAACAAATACAAACAAATCAAAACAAAACTAAAGAATGCGAAATAATAACGAAAACAATATTAAAACATGTCATCACAGCTAACATAAATAGCAACAGAAGTCGCTTAGCAAATTCCAGTATCGGAAGTTTGCAAACCCTACAGAAAACGCTCACAATAGACGACCTCTATGACGTGGCATAATCTAACGGAGACACCACCCAACCGAGAACCCGCTGAAATATAAACATATAAATATACAAATAACATATAGACATATAAACATATAGAATGAGATGATACACAGAAGACTCAGCAGAAGTATAAGGGCACAGTTTACATACAAACAGGCCACTTAACTTATAGGCTTCCAATCGTCGAACAGCAGAAAAAACGGATGTCAATCAACGTCCTAAAGAGCGAAGCTCCAACGATGATGGCACATCTGAACTGCTTCCACTGCTAACACGATGGTACAAGAGCTTCTGAAGTACTGTGTGTTGAGTTGTTTCGGCACTTGACCTTCTAATCCAAAAGTAAGTTGATGGAAATCGGTACTTGGCCTTCTTCAGAAAACAACCCGTTTCAACCGGCACTTGACCTTCACAAAAACGACAGCACTGGAACCTTGACAGCAGCAACTTGCTTGACTTGCGTAAAAGATAACAGCAGTCCGAGTTATCCGGCAACATGTAACAACGCCGGGTACTGTCAAATTCTTGTTTCCGTCAAAAGTTGAAATTTTGACTTTTACCGGGCAACGCCGAGTACTTTGAAAATTTTGAAGATGTTGACTGTATTGAAGAATGTTAATTTCTTGAAGGATGCTGATGAATTCTTGTTGAAAATGAAGTGGGTAAGGGACCCCGTGTTTGCTAGTACCAGAATCAAACCAGCTTATGGCCACCAAATGATGCGTGATGCCATATGATGATGGATGGTATCCGCATGTCTGGTTTTGTGTAGTGTGTAGATGTGTTCAGTCAAAACAATGTTCATACAACAATAACAGGGCAATCCACATAGGACGTCAGTAAACTCACGACGTATAAAGTCAATGAGTCTTGAAACAGCCGTTGACGTTTTTTCTTCATTATTTATTGTGGACGCCACAGTGACAAAATGGTTACGCAAATGTGTAGGCACATCAAACAGTCATTATCACAGCAACATTCAATACAGCAATAGACGGTAGACAGCATTACAATGATGAGTCAGATGCATGTTATATTTCATAGTGCTGTAAATGCCGTCAGGTGGTAAACTCCATCCTTTTCTATAACAGCCAGGAGATAACCAGATGTATGAGATCAGTTCACTCTCCTTAGTTTGACTTCAGCAAGACAGACACGTCTGCCGAAGTATAAATAATGTCCACAAAAATATCCTCTAGATAATAAAGGTTTTCCAAACCTAATTCATTTAACAAAGTAGCAAGTAATGGTCCTTGGTACATGCATCAACCGATGCAGTACAATGCAGCGACATGTGAGCTAGGAAAACATCTCGTGGCGACGACTTTCGGAGACAGGCTATGAATCGAAATCGCTCACGACCCAAAATCGATAGAGTTAATGAAAAAGTCAATTTACCTTGCTTTCATGAAATACACAGAAATATCACGCCTCCCGACATGTGGGAAAACACTAGAGGTATTATCTCGAATAAACGAAATATCCATTAAGAGGACTACACATCCCTGACAGAACAAAAAAATAGCGGAGATCCCCTCTTCAACGAGGCATCTCTTTCGCCATTCCAAATCGCTCACTCCACTAGTCGTGGGCGGAAACCGATCGACCAAACAACAAGACAAGTCATGCGCAGTCCAGCGCAAAAATGACCACAGCTCAAACTTAACTGCATTCGATACCAACGCGAGAAGACAAATGCTTACCGAGAAAAGTGACTATAAATTCCAAGCAGTTGTTGCCCTTGCGTTATAAAACAGATATTGAAATAAAACGATGTTGCGAGAATTTATCACGCAACATATCACCACCTCCCCGATGTGAATATTTTTTGAGACATATTTATTTTTCTGTTGAGGTATATCCTCACCAGACACTCTATAATTAGCCTATTGTTTGGCAATTTAGTTAATTATCAGCGCATAATTCGTGCGTTTTGAGCCGCTTATCGCTTGCTCTTTGATATTGAAAAAAAAAATATGTTCCACATTTTTTTTTATCGGGAGGAGGTGGTGATATGTTGCGTGATAAATTCTCGCAACATCGTTTTATTTCAATATCTGTTTTATAACGCAAGGGCAACAACTGCTTGGAATTTATAGTCACTTTTCTCGGTAAGCATTTGTCTTCTCGCGTTGGTATCGAATGCAGTTAAGTTTGAGCTGTGGTCGTTTTGCGCTGGACTGCGCATGACTTGTCTTGCTTCTTTGTCGATCGGTTTCCGCCCACCACTAGTGGGAGTGAGCGATTTGGAATGGCGAAAGAGATGCCTCGTTGAAGAGGGGATCTCCGCTATTTTTGTTCTGTCAGGGATGTGTAGTCCTCTTAATGGATATTTCGTTTATTCGAGATAATACCTCTAGTGTTTCCCACATGTCGGGAGGCGTGATATTTCTGTGTATTTCATGAAAGCAAGGTAAATTGACTCTTTCATTAACTCTATTGATTTTGGGTCGTGAGCGATTTCGATTCATAGCCTGTCTGCGAAAGTCGTCGTCACGAGATGTTTTCCTAGCTCACATGTCGCTGCATTGTACTGCATCGGTTGATGCAGGTACCAAGGACCATTACTTGCTACTTTGTTAAATGAACTAGGTTTGGAAAACCTTTATTATCTAGAGGATATTTTTGAGGACATTATTTATACTTCGGCAGACGTGTCTGTCTTGCTGAAGTCAAACTAAGGAGAGTGAACTGATCTCATACATCTGGTTATCTCCTGGCTGTTATAGAAAAGGATGGAGTTGTTCACCTGACTACATTTACAGCACTTTGAAATATAACATGCATCTGACTCATCATTGTAATGCTGTCTACCGTTTATTGCTGTATTGAATGTTGCTGTGATAATGACTGTTTGATGTGCCTACACATTTGCGTAACCATTTTGTCACTGTGGCGTCCACAATAAATAATGAAGAAAAAACGTCAACGGCTGTTTCAAGACTCATTGACTTTATACGTCGTGAGTTTACTGACGTCCTATGTGGATTGCCCTGTTATTGTTGCATGAACATTGTTTTGACTGAACACATCTACACACTACACAAAACCAGACATGCGGATGCCATCCATCATCATATGGCATCACGCATCAGTTGTCTTACTCCTGCCCTGGTTCCAGTCTAGTCCTCAGTCCTTCAGATATTGTCTAATGTTGTCTTACTCCTGCCCTGGTCCCAGTCTAGTCCTCAGTCCTTCAGATATTGTCTAATGTTGTCTTACTCCTGCCCTGGTTCCAGTCTAGTCCTCAGTCCTTCAGATATTGTCTAATGTTGTCTTACTCCTGCCCTGGTTCCAGTCTAGTCCTCAGTCCTTCAGATATTGTCTAATGTTGTCTTACTCCTGCCCTGGTTCTAGTCTAGTCCTCAGTCCTTCAGATATTGTCTAATGTTGTCTTACTCCTGCCCTGGTCCCAGTCTAGTCCTCAGTCCTTCAGATATTGTCTAATGTTGTCTTACTCCTGGCCTGGTTCCACTCTAGTCCTCGGTCCTTCAGATATTGTCTAATGTTGTCTTACTGCTGCCCTGGTTCCAGTCTAGTCCTCAGTCCTTCAGATATTGTCTAATGTTGTCTTACTCCTGGCCTGGTTCCACTCTAGTCCTCGGTCCTTCAGATATTGTCTAATGTTGTCCTACCAGCGAACCCTGGGTCGTCCTGGAGGTCTGGATCCCAGGCTCTTGGTTTCCCATATTTGTCGTTGTAGCCGATCTTCTCCCATTTTGCAGACATGGCCAAACCATCGTAATTGGGACTGTTGCACTTGGGTCTGCATGGTCTGGGTTTTGACGCCATGACGTATCGTCTGGTTGCAGACAATGTAAAAAGTTATAATAATACATTGTCACGGATTGCCTCCCCAACAGTGGCCAAAACTCAAGAGTATCTAAAATGGGTCGTCAAAGGTGTCTACCTTCGCGCACGATTACTCTTGGCAGAGTGTAGATAGAAGTGTAATGACGCTTCTATCTCAAGGGAGTTCACAAGATATTTTCAAAGTCAAGAACAATGTTGCATTGGGCTGAACAATTGTTAACATATCTGATCCGTCGCGTTTCGTGAAGGATTAAGCACTGGTTTTAGCCCGTACAGGCCCCCAGCTGGTGTAAATCCAGTGAAATTTCTTTTTACAAGAAGTAGCTTTATAAATGCAAAAATATATTTAGATATATATGTTAATATATAAAATAGTATTGCTCATACGTTTGCTTTCTTACGTATAATAACTGAATCAACTATGATTGTTTAGTTTTAACATAACATATAAAAAATTTAATAGTCAATTAATTTTAACAGGTTAAAATAACGATGAAATGGGGATGAATTTTAGATCAGGGTTAAAGTTGTCTTCATGGAGACTTAGGTGGAGGATATATTTTTAAAAAAAAAGTCCTGTTGCTGTTCCCTGTAACAAACAACCTAGCTTGTCTAAGTGAGTCCTGCTGCTGTGTTTTCGTCAATTCTTCTGTGATAGGGGCACTTCTTCCACAACTTGTCCAATTTAGGCAGGTAGTGTTGATGGTCTTCTTTTAATTCACATCTTCATTCAATGAACGTTTTAGACAAAATAGAAATAACAAACGCCTCTGCTAAGTACATTTGTGGCCTGCCAATTAACAGGCGCATTGTCTCGCTGCCTACCCAACTATTGTTAATCTCTCAGAAGAATTAAATTCTTGAGTACACAGCGTAGCTCAAAGAAGATGATTAACAATCACCAGTAACTCTTCGTGGTATTAAACTAGGAAAATGTGTATGGACAGCGCGAATAATGGCGAGCCTGAATTACAATTAACAAGTACAAAGATCTCACAAGATGATACTATACACTTCAGGCACATGTGATGTAATCATCACCCATTACTGCACCATTCGGAGTCTGGGGTCATCTCTAGCTGTCGGTTTTTTCCGACAATTGGGGTAAGTGTTAATCATTCATTTTACAAATGTGAATTTGACCTGTTTCTTGCTATGTGGATATTATATTAATATAATTTAATTAATAACTATTATATAATAATACTATATATTATATAAAATATAATATTATATATATATATATATATATATATATATATATATATATATATATATATATATATATATATATATATATATATATATATATATATCAAGAAACAGGTCAAATTCACATTTGTAAAATGAATGTTACACTTACCCCAAATGGGTTATACAATCTCCTCGCACAGTTTAGAATGGATGCAAGCAATTTAGGCTATATGCTTTCGAATCACTTGGCCTGAGAAATTCCTCTTATGACGGGTGTTCTGCGAATCACTTGGTCTGGGAAATGTTTCTAATTCCTCTTATGGCGGGTGCTTTGCGAATCACTTGGTCTGGGAAATGTTTCTAATGCCTTTTATGACGGGTGTTCTGCGAATCACTTGGTCTGGGAAATGTTTCTCTTATGACGGGTGATCCAATTCCTTAGGTTTCCAGTCTTGGTTTTTTAAAGTCCTGGTCCCTTAAGTTTACACTCTTGGTATTTAAATATGCGGGTTTACTTGTAAGTTCCAAAGTTGCCCAAATACTCGATCTGTCACTTATAATTATGGAATTCTAGGTCCAATCCTACTTTTACTGGCTTTAGGGAGTCGCTAGTTTTAAGTTGCGATGCAGTCTGATCTCTGACTTCAATTTCGCTATATTATATCTCATATTCTAAGTTCGAATCCCAGATTGTGCTTCCGACGAATTTGCCAATGAGAACTATTGTGTATTCCGTCTTCTCAAATAAATACAACCGAAAGCTCTGAACGTTATCGGTAGGGGTGTTAAATTTAATTCTCCCCCGCATGTTTTAAAATATTACATTTTAAAATTCCATCGCGTGACCTCTTTCAATATAATGCTTTCGCCGGCATCTTTATGCAACACTCACCGACAAATATGTGAACTAATTCTGCCCAGATGCTACCTTCTGCCCATATTGTCTTCCCAGACAGATTAACCGTGATAATTACCTAAGGATGGTCTAAACGGAAGCTATTATCTTATTATCGCCTGTGTTTTCGCACACCTCAGACGGTTCTCTCAGACAGACAATATTGGCTTCCTTTGAATCGATCGCACGAGACCACATTGTGTCAAACGAGGATCGTCTTTAACAAAGGTTGGCTAGACTGACTCAAAGAGATAAACGTATTACCCTGATCGGTCTAATTACCTTCGATAATACCACATGTTCACATGGCGGTACGTAAAATACGTCCCCTTGGGAGAGGTCACAGCAAAAGAATAATAGGATAAAACATTATGCCATGAATAAGTAGGACGATGAAGAAAAGAAATGATCTAAGGGTGATTTGAATGCTGATCGGGTGAAAGATGAAGTTACTAAGTTTGCCGTAACTACTGTTCCGGTCCTACAGGGGTACTGATGCGGTTCAATGAAGGGTCTCTAAGTGCCGTTAAATCAATTTAGAAGATCAGAAAGGTTAAAGTGCCGTAATAACTGTTGCAGTATTAGAAGCTCTTTTCCTTCGTCATGGCTGTTTATGGGAGCAGAAGTTAATCAACGTTGGATCATTATCCTCAGAATGCTGATTACATCCTGTTCTGCACCGTGCTGACGCTGGATTTATAGAAGTTAAGTGGCCTGTTTTGTTTGTGAACTGTGCCCTTATGTTCTAACTGAGCCTTCTGTACTTTCACACTTTCTCCTATTGTTTTCATGATACATGTTTATATGTTATATGTTATTTGTTATTTGTATATTTATATGTTTATATTTCAGCGGGTTTTCTCGGTTGGGCGGAGTCTTACAGTAGAAGATACCACGTCACAGAGGTTCTACTGTTAGCGTTTTCGTTAGGGACTGTGCGAATTTCCTACAGTGAAATTTGCTAGCGACAATCGTTGCTATATCTGTTTAGTTGTGACGAGTTGTGCTTTATTTTTGTTTCTTGTATATATATAAAGTTTTTTTTTCTTTTTTCTTTTCTCTCTTTCTTTGTGTTTTTTAGTTTCGATTTCGATTGTTTGTATTTGTAGGTCTCCCCTTTGCTATTATTCAGTTCTTTACGTATATTTTTGTGTATACACTGTAGCGTCATTTGTTAGTCATATCTTCGCATATTTCTTTTTAGTTTTGCTGTTTGTGTATTTGACTTATGCGAATGTTTTCGTATTGTTTGATCTTTGTTGATTGTTTACATTGACTCTGATCTTTGTTATTGTTTACATTGACTCTGATCTTTGTTATTTTTTACATTGACTCTGATCTTTGTTGTTGTTTACATTGACTTTGATCTTTGTTATTGTTTACATTGTTGGTGACCTTTGCTATTGTTTACATTGTCTTGTTATTGTTTACATAGTTCTTGCATAGTTAGCTTTCACTATTGTTGATATATGCTCATGCACTATTGGTCTATAGTGCACTTATCATAACAAACTGGTGTTTTTGCTTATGCACTATTGTAGTGCAGTTATGATAAATAACTGATGATTATGCACTGATTTGGGTAGTGCACTGTTAATTAAGAGGTGACTTGTGATATTATTATACATTTGATAATACAAGTTGGTGTCAACTCCTGTTTCCCACAGAGATTGGGTTCAACATAGAGATTATACAAGCACTTTATTAAGTCTTGTTGCTATTTAACATTGAAATAAGATAATTAATTATTTCAGGCTCTGTACTCACATTTTGGACATCATGTCTACATTTGAGTACTTTATTGAGCAGGGTAAAGCCCTTGGGAAGACAGGTGATAAATTAGAAGAATTTGCGACTGTTCAATATGCCAAGGCATGGAAGTCGGAAGAAAAGAAAATGAAAGAACAAACTGAACAAAAGAGAATAGAGGCTGAAATAGAACAAAAGAAACTGCAGATGCAGGTGGAGGAAAAAAGATTTCAAATGGAAATGGAAAAACAAAAAAGAGAAGCAGAATCTCTGAGAAGAGCTCAGGAAAAAAAGAAGCTGAAAATAAGAGACTTGAAGCTGAAAATAAGAGACTTGAAATAGAGGCTGAAGGAAAAAAGTTACAGGCCCAGGCTGAAGAAAGAAAGTTACAGGCTGAGGCTGAAGAAAGAAGGTTACAAAGAGAGGCTGATGAGAGAAAAGCAAAAATGGAACATGATGAAAAAGTCTTAGCTTTAGAGTTAGAGAAGTTAAAGTTATTGAACACTGGTAATGCTAATGATGCAAATAAGGTGTCAAATAAGACTAATGCTAAGGATTTCAAGCTTAATCTACCAGCATTTAATCCCTCAATCGATGATATAACATTTTATCTAGATAGATTTGAAAGTGCATGTAATGTGCATAATATAGATAAAACATTATATGTGTATCATCTGTCCAAGATACTTAGAGGTGATGCTTTGACTTTGTTGAGTATGGTAGATGTGCCTGACAAAAAACAACTATGAGGTTGTCAGGGCGGCATTGTTAAAGAAGTACCAACTTAACGAGGACGGATATCGTCTTAAATTTAAAACCATGTTACCAGAAACTGGAGTTGAATTCTCTGAATTCATCTCAGGCATCCGTCTTACTTTTTTACGATGGGTTGAGTTGTCTAAGACAGAAAATACATTTGAAGCTCTTATGGATTTACTACTTAGAGATAAGGTTATGTCTTCTGTTAATGAAGCTTTTCTATCTTTTCTTCATGAGCGTAAGCCTAAAAACATAAAAGAAATGGAAGAATACTGTAGCCAGTATGTTACTGCGCATCCGCACATAACCATTAGTAACTCTAAGGTGAAAGAAGGTCTGCCAGTTGCTTCGGCAGCACCTTATGGCCCAAATTTTATGCGTAAATTTCAGGGTAGCCAGAAAAATTTCAATAAAAAGAGTAATCGTAATTATGCCCAGAACCATAGTGATCAATTCCAGGGTGATTCTTCTTCCCAGAACTGGAGACAACCTAATACTACACGTTATTCTACTCCGGTTAACTTTAGAAATTTTCACAAAGGTAATCGGTATAGAGGAAAATATTTTATGCAGAGACCTCAATACCAAGATAATAGAGGTTCTCAACAGCATAGAGATAGTAATGACAGTTATGGAAACTGGAACTCAAACCAGGATAAAAATTACAGTAGGGACTTTAATGATAATTGCAGAGGCAATAATGGTCGCGGTAGATCGCAACATAAGAGAAAAAGATATCAACAGACAAACTCTGTTCAACAAGAATCTCAGGGAGCAGATAAACAGGTTAATAATGATAAAGACCATAATGCTATCGGATGCTCATCTTTTGATTTTGGTAGGGCAAATAAATGTATCCAATGCAGTACTTTATTTGATCCGAAAACCGTTAGTACTTTAAGCTGTGGTCATCCTTTGCCCGCTCTTCCTGCTAATGTTGCTCATGATGGGAGAGGTTCTCTTATATTACATAAGGGGCTAGTAAATAGTAATCCAGTCTCAGGGTTGTTTGATTCTGGATGTACTACTGTCGGCGTTAGGCAATCTCTTGTAGATCCATCCTGTGCTACAGGAAAAGTCATCAAATGTGTCACATTTGGTGGCACGTTAGAAAAGTATCCTACTGCTATAATACACATTGCTACTCCTTTCTTCACGGGAGAGGTCCACGCGTCTCTACTTCCAAACCCTATTGCGGACCTTATTATTGGTCGTATTCACGGAGTTAGGGAATGTACCCCACAGCAGATTGCTGTTTGGGAAGAGCAAAACATTGAAGCTACCAATGCGGTGGTCACAAGAGCACATGCTCTGGATCCACCTCAAACTTCATTAACTAATAATGATGAAGTAAATGACCAAGATAGTCACTTGACTATTACACGTGACTCATTTATCAAATTGCAAGAAGAAGATCCTTCTTTACAAAAATTCTTCATTCTAGCAAAAAAAGGTGATCCTAATCAGAACACTAATAGGAAATCTTGGATTTCTATGAAGAACGGCGTACTTGTACGTATGGTACAAGACTCGACTACGTCCACTCATTCACAAATTCTTGTGCCTAAGAGCATGAGATTGCAAATATTGCAACATGCTCATGACTCGCAATGTGCTGGACATATGGGTTTTTTCCCGTACAAAGTCGAGGGTTCTTGCGGCTTTCTTTTGGCCATTTGTGAGCAAGGACATACGAATGTACTGTCGCTCTTGCAAAGTATGTCAGGAGGTCAAATCTAAAGGACCACGACATGCTGCGCCTATCCAGGCTGCTGACATTCCTATTCGCCCTTTTCAAAAAATGGCAATAGATATTATCGGTCCTTTTAGAATTAAGTCGGCTAGAGGACATCAATTTATCCTTACATGTGTCGATATGTGCACACGTTGGCCAGAGGCAATACCTCTCAAGAGCATCTCAACTGCTGATATCGCAGACGCTCTTTGGCTGATATTTTCTCGCTTGGGTTTTCCCGGAGAAATATTGTCAGACCATGGCACTCAACTTATATCAGACACTATGTCACAGGTAATGTCTATGCTACACATTAAAAGGTCTCTCAGCAGTATCTATCACCCAATGTCTAATGGGTTGGTCGAACGTTTAAATAGGACTCTGAAAACTTTACTTGGTAAAATAAACTGAGGATCATCCTCAGGATTGGGACAGGGTCTTACCCGCGGCTCTCTTTGCGTATAGAGAGGTCCCCAATGAACATACGGGGTTTTCCCCTTTTGAACTTGTCTTTGGCGCGCAACCGCGCGGCCCTATGTCTTTACTTCACGATCTAATCACTGCCGATAATATTAGCGATGAGACTCAATCTTCTTATGAGTACGTCATTGCTCTTAGGCAAAAGATCATCGAGGCATGCAAACTAGCAACTTCGTCTTCAGAATTTGCTAAAGAAAAGGCAAGGCAGTTTGCAAATAAGAATAGATGTCTACGACAACTTTGTCCAGGTGACAAAGCTCTCGTTCTACTTCCTTCAAGGGAGAACAGACTTCTAATTGCATGGAAAGGTCCATATGCAATAGTCTCCAAAATTTCTGATGTCGACTATGTTGTCGATATTGATGGAAAGCATAAAACTTTCCACATAAATATGCTCACAGAATTTTATGAAAGACCTGACTATTTGCAGCCTATTTTCCAGGCTACGGACAATTCACAAGCAACTCGTGGTCAGTACTCATCTCTGTCAGTTATACAGGATGAGGAAACTACTTTTTCTGATGTCAATCTTCCTCTTTCTATGGTCCCACTTTATTCTACGGAATCTTGGAAAAACGTGACCGTTTCTCCAAATCTTTCCGCTGAGGAACATCGACAAGTTTCTTCGATGTTGCAAACATTTCAGGATGTTCTTACAGACATCCCGGGACACACACATGTCATAGAACATGACATTGTGCTAACTGATCACAATCCTATCAGAGTCAGACCATATCCAATACCTATTCATTTCCAGTCTCAAGTCGAAAAAGAGTTGGATGAAATGATACGTTTGGAAATCATTGAACCATCCACTTCAGCATACTCTTCGTCTATGGTTATTGTTCGAAAGAAGGATAATAACATTCGCATTTGCGTAGATTATCGCAAATTGAACCAAGTTACGAAGTTCGATGCTGAACCTATGCCTTCATTAGAAGAGCTACTCAATAAACTTTCTAATTCTAGATTCTTTACCAAACTAGATTTGTCTAAAGGTTATTGGCAAGTCCCGCTAACTGAACGTGCCAAACCTTTTACAGCTTTTTCTACACCTAGGGGTTTATTCCAATGGAATTTCATGCCTTTTGGTCTTATGAACGCCCCTGCTACATTCGTACGCATGATGCGGCGAATTCTCGCATATCGTACAGATGTCATAGCATACCTAGATGATATCTGTCTATTCAGTGATTCTTGGGAAGATCATTATTTGGGTTTATACGAATTACTGTCTACTCTTCGCGAGTATAACTTGACTGCAAAACCCTCTAAAGCCTTTATAGGATTTAGCGAGATTTCTTTCCTAGGTCATCGGGTTGGTCATGGTCTTTTAAAGACAGAGGACCACAATGTTTCAAAAATACTTAACATTTCGGTCCCTAAGACGAAGAAACAAGTAAGGAGTCTATTAGGTTTGATTCAATTCTACGGACGATTCATTCCGAATCTGTCCTCCATTATGGCACCGCTTTCTACTTTATTGAAGAAAGGGTCGCCTAATCTGATCCGCTGGTCTAAAGAATGTCAATCCTCATTGGACCAGGTTAAAGCCCTATTTTCATCTCCACCTATTCTTAAGTTACCTACTATTGAGAAGACTTTTGTTCTTCGAAGTGACGCCTCGTCAACAGGGATTGGGGCAGCACTAATGCAGGAGTATTCTGATACTTTGCATCCGGTGATGTATATCTCTAGGAAATTAAACGCTGCAGAAAAGAATTACTCGGTTTTAGACCGTGAGTTATTGGCTATGGTATGGTCTATTCTGAAGTTACAAAGATTTCTCCTAGGCGCACATTTCATTGTGGAAACCGACCAGAAAGCGCTTACTGCTATTCAGAGCAAAAACTTGAAGAGCTCGAGGTCCACTCGTTATGCCATAGCTCTTCAACCATTTCATTTCTCGGTTCGAGCTATCCGTGGTTCGGATAATGTAATGGCAGACATTCTGTCCAGATGTCCACACGATTCCACATGATTCTTCTGTCATATATATATATTTCCTGATATACAGTCCAATGTTATAATGACATGTTAGTAGATTTTGTCTCACTTTTTTTTTTTTTGAGGGAAATTTATAACATTGTACCATGTAATTATCTAAGAAGGCTTAGTTAGTGATATACGGGCCAAAAGATCACTCGGCCACATTTAAATAAATTATTTTCAGGATTGTATTAAGAAATTTACCAGTTGTCTTTAAGATTTGTGTTATTGATATTTTCGCAGCACATCATTGAAGTCTGCGAGTTTATGTCCATTGTGGAACTTTGAGGATATCAAGTCCTGTCCTACATTGGGAGCGGATGATGTCCACATCTTCTTCTATTGAATGTTTTATGTCACCGAAGAGCAACACATGTATTACTTATTAATTACTGTTACTTTATATAATGTAATAATATAGTGCGGTATATTAGTAAATTACACCGCTATTTGCAACACATTGTATGATAACACATAATATATTTAATTTCATATATTGGTATGAGTATAATTTGATTGTCATTATGTTGTTGCCATCATTGTGGCGTGTGTTGGTGGCACCTTCCTGGAATATATCAGCGTATACTTAGATAAATTTTTTCTCTAAGGATCTGAGATATGATCTCAGTGTCGCTCCATGCGTTGAGCTAATTTGTTAGGTATATATCCACGCATCATACGTGCGTTAGGAGCCTAGATTTTTTCCGGCTCCAGGATTTAAAAAAAAAAAAATGTCCCATTTTTTTTTTTTCCAGGGAGGGTGCGGTAATGTTACGCACGGATCATTATTATTTTTCGTTTGTATAAACATTTTTTCATATGTATGATCATTTTTTTTTGACTGAAGTGTGTATTATGTTTTCTATGGTCAAAGGGACATAATCCGAGTTATCGAAACTACAATTTGTTAGGAGTTGCCTTCTCTTGTATAGAGACACGTTCGGTCTATAATTTCTTGAACGAAGCGTGACCACATCTCCTTATTTGGTAGTATCAGTCAACTATGGTAGATGTCTGAAACCTTTCTTAACGCTTCTTTTCATGACCATAAAAGGCGCGACTGTGTAAGACTTTTATCTCGAATGTTCTTCGAATCGTCTTATTGTGAACGGCAACTCAGAGATTGTCGTTCTGCGCATGTCAAAAACCGGGAGTTCGTTCTGTGTGTTCCGCCCAGTTGGGGCAGTTTAGAAATGGTTTAAGAAGCGAGCAGACGCAACTGCGTCTTGTGATTCTCTGAGGGAAATACAGTGTCTTAGTGAGTTAGTTAGCTAACTAGACTATTTCCCAGTATTATGCAGCCTGCCTGGAGGCATATGTTCATGGTTGATTTTCCGAAATAAGGTAATTCCTCTTGTATCGAACTTTATGCTATCGTCTAGAGGTTCGTCATTTTGTCGCCTATTTGCTCGCCTGTGTGATGCAAAATGGAGAGGTACTTTGACTAGGATTAAGTCACCAGTATCTGTATACCTGAACTAGTTAAATATATATGGGTCGCTCTAGACCAACAAGACTGTTGTCTGTGTTCCAGGATTCGTTATATCAGAGATCACGTCCAAGTCAGATGGTTAGACTTAGGAACATTATAAAGGTCGAGCTGACCTGTAGCCCATGTATGCTATTCACGTGCAGACAGTGAACGGACTTATTGTATACAACTGATCTGCTAGCATCAGAATGGGAGCATTTATTATTGTTTATGAACATTGAAGATCTGTAGCTGACACTGTTGCAGAAGTTATAGAAATTATTATTATTTATACAGCTTCACGAACTAGCACTCGATGATTGATGAATTTCTGAATCTATTGAACTGTGATGTCTTATGACGCATATATACAACAGCTATCATTGCTGACTACAGAAATTGTTTTCAATGTGCCATATCATCTTGCTGAACTCGTTAACCATGTTGATGTCATAAGTATCATGACTGTTTTGTGGCGTGCAATAAATGAAAGAAACTTATACAACGAAGTTACCCTTTCTATGACTCTACACGTCATGTTGCCTGTGTGATAACCCTGTGAACTGTTCCACTACCACATACACAGCAACATCCTAAATCAGAGAAGACACCTACATCTTACACTTTAACACCAGGTGTCGATAAGGGTGGCAAGTTACCACTTCAGCACAAATCCACCCTTATCATGAAGTGATACTGCCGGAGTGGATGAGAGTTATACAAATGAACGACTGATTTCGTCACATACATATTACTAATGTCAAACGAAGAGTAAATTACCTAATAGCCAAAAACCTCTATCTTTGAAAACCACTCATCATCCAGTCCTTTTATACCATAACAAGTGTGAAGATTCGACCATTTCAGAACATAGGAAAAAAACTCACCCACGATTTAGACATTTTCATTTCCTCTGTTTACAGGAGGGATAATGCCAAAAGCAAATATAGACAACTGAAAGTATTACTGAACATTATTTAAGACACTGTATGTCCGGGTTACAACCCATCAGAGGTTGAAAGGTAAATTTTTATTCTTAAATTAAAAAAGTCTGTGTCAATTTATAGACCTTATAAAAACAGAAACAGACAGACGTACAGACTGATAGATAGATAGATAGATAGATAGATAGATAGATAGATAGATAGATAGATAGATAGATAGATAGATAGATAGATAGATAGATAGATAGATACATACATACACAGATGGATACATATAAAGAGACATAGATATATACATAGATAGATACATATAGGTGCGTTTAAAAAAAAAAAGATAGAGATAAATTAAGTTGCATGCATTAAGGGTGATCCATTTAACTGATAAATTAGTGCTTTAATATCTCGCATTTTAAAAGCCCTTCTTGGTGATAGTAATCGATCATTCTTTACAGATTTTTCTAACCCAATATTTCACCCTGGAAATGACCCAAAAAAAAGTTTACTAACCACTGTTGATCATGTAGATACGACTAAGATAATAAAGGAAACATTTCAATGACCCACTAGATTTTTTAGATAGATTTATCAGTTCGTGACCTCGTGGACGATATTTAGGAAAAATAAATTGGTTTCAGGATTTGGACCTCAGGGGAGAAGTGAAAAGGATGGCTAGATAGATAGATAGATAGATAGATAGATAGATAGATAGATAGATAGATAGATAGATAGATAGATAGATAGATAGATAGATAGATAGATAGATAGATAGATAGATAGATAGATAGATAGATAGATAGATAGATAGATAGATAGATAGATAGATAGATAGATAGATAGATAGATAGATAGATAGATAGATAGATAGATAGATAGATAAGGAGTTAATGTGTCCTCAAGAGTTTGCGTTTGTGTTTGTATGTTAGGAACGGAAAGCTGAAATGTATTGTGATAACTGGAAACATTGTAGGAGAAAGAGATGGAGCATGGCAAATAGATACGACACAGGTCGGTGTGACATGTTGGTTTTTAAAGAAGTCCATAAAATTGATTAACTGCACTGAGGACATAGGTAGTCCTTGTTGTTGCTGTTGTTGATTGACTAATGCTTCTGAGCGTATCACTCTTTAGCAGCCAGAGTCAAGTTGACCAATGTGCAAGTGTTCTGTAGCTGTTGGGTGGTGTTATATAGAGTGTGTTTGTGATTGTTGGGGAGCCCGGCAATATATTTCTTCTTTCTGTGGAGAATCCTGGCAATTAGGCACATGTGTGGGTTTAATTTGTTTAAGTGCTTGTTGAGTCTGGTGTGTTCTGTTCTAAGTTTTAAGATTGTGCCCTACTCCGTAGGTTGTAGGTTAACTGATCTTGTTATATTTTGTTTGGATGGGCCATTTATTTATGCAAGGCACGTCTAGTACACAGCATTTAGAACGCATCGGTTCAGCCATTCCTCTTTGACATTTATTTTTTAGGAAATTCGTTTAGTTCCCTGCATGTTTGTTGGAGTGTTTGTTTGAGCCACGCTTTCACATAGTTTTGCTTGTCTGTCTGCCTTTTCATTGCCTGGTATGTCCATGTGTCCTGGTATCCACTGGAGAGTGACTCTGAAGGTGTATGTGCTTAGCAGGTTGTTAGTTTTCAGCCAGCTGCACTACTTCTTTATTTTCAGTTTGGAAGTTGTATCCAAAACCTGGTGTTGATTTTGAATCAGTGAATTGTATGATACCTGAGGGCTTATAGAGTTCTTGTTTGAACTGGCCATGTCTATTGCCCAGCGAGGGTGGTATTTATTGCGTAATTTCTGCCTTTGTAATTAGTACAGAATTTTCCACAAGCGATATATTGCTAGTGTGTTGCCATTTGGGCACTTATGTAAATCCATGCCCAAGAATAGATTTATGGTGACCTTAAAGGCAGAGCCATCTGTGTATGAATGTATTGCAGTGTTAGGGTAGCTGCTCTATTGTCTCTAAAGTGCTGTAGTACTGTTGGGTTGGTGCCTCTTGTTAGTATTCCATCCGTGTAATAATTAGGGATACATTTAACTAAAGATTTACAAAATATTGTCAATTGACTACCAGTAATACTGCGATCGACTGGTTTTGACCATTGGTTGTAGCCTCTCTGCCGAGTATAAAGCGAATGAGCGGAGGCAATTTAAATATGAGTAATTCGAGTGAACGGTGATGCAATGTTAAATTTCTATTAAAAAAATGGAAGAAATCTGAAAGAAAAACGAGAAACAAGACAGAAGAAATTCACTTCAAGAAACAGAAAGGGACGAAACAATCTAGAGTTTGACGAAGGGTATGAAATCTGATGAAAGAAAGCAAAAGCAGTTTATTGTCCTATAATTAAAATTTATAAATGAATCCTGTTTTTGCATATCTTTACTCACAATAAGAAATGGATTTCACTGATGTTTTCCAGCAGTCAACGTTTCCTGTGGGCGACAGCGTTGTGACGTATTTTATGATACATTGAGCCCTTACAGATAATTCTACAGCTCATTTTGAACTAGAACACTTTTACGTAGCGTTTCTAGGATTTTAGACAAAACCATAGCATTTGGATACAGCCAGTCTAGGTTGAATTTTTCGTCATGCCTTTTCTTTAAATAAGCAAACGAAGGATTGTATACTGAAACATTTTCGTGACCTGCCCGTCATATAACACAGGTAGCGAACCAGGGTTTTGGTTTATTATTCTGATGGCGGACTTGAGCTAACAAGGGTGACTTTATTTGGGTCAAGATGGCGGATTGAGCTAACAAGGGGAGGTTGCATTTGGGTCAAGATGGCGGACTTGAGCTAACAAGGGGGAGGTTAACAAGATGGCGGACTTTGAGCTAACAAGGGGAAGGTTTTTGGGTCAAGATGGCGGACTTGAGCTAACAAGGAGGGAGATTTTGATTTGGGGCAAGATGGCGGATTTGAGCTAACAAGGGGGGGATTTGGACAAGATTTTTTTTGAGGTAACAAGATGGCGGATTTGAAGCTAACAAGGGGAGGTTATTTAACAAGGGGCAAGATGGCGGATTTGAGCTAACAAGGGGGAGATAACAAGAGGGCGGGATGACTTTTTATAAGATGGCGGATTTGAGATAACAAGGGTGGAGCATAACAGGATGGCGGGATGACTTTTTATATAAGAAAATACTCATTGTGTAGGTGGAGCATCAGGCGGGATGACTTTTTATATAAGAAAATACTCATTGCGTAGGTGGAGCATCAGGCGGGATGACTTTTTATATAAGAAAATACTCAGTGTGCAGGTAGCACCAGGCGGGATGACTTTTTATATAAGGAAATACGCAGTGTGGAGGTGGAGCATCAGGCGGAGGGTGATGACTTTTTATATAAGAAAATACTCAGTGTGCAGGTGGAGCAGCAGGGGGTGGTACATTACTTATATATAAGGAGTGGAGGAGGAGCAGCAGGGGGGATGACTTTTTATATAAGGAAATACTCATTGAGCAGGTGGAGCAGCAGGCGGGATGACTTTTTATATAAGGAAATACTCATTGTGCAGGTGGAGCATCAGGCGGAGGGTGATGACTTTTTATATAAGGAAATACTCATTGTACAGATGGAGCAGCAGGGGTTGGTACATGACTTTTATATAAGGAATTGAGGAGGAGCAGCAGGTGGGATGACTTTTTATATAAGAAAATACTCATTGAGCAGGTGGAGCAGCAGGCGGGATGACTTTTTATATAGGAAAAATGTGCAGGGGCAAGATGGCGGGGTGACTTTTTATATAAGGAAATACTCAGTGTGCAGGTGGAGCATCAGGCGGAGGGTGATGACTTTTTATATAAGAAAATACTCAGTGTGCAGGTGGAGCATCAGGTGGGGTGACTTTTTATATAAGGAAAATGTGCAGGGGCAAGATGGCGGGATGACTTTTTATATAAGAAAATACTCATTGCGTAGGTGGAGCATCAGGCGGGATGACTTTTTATATAAGAAAATACTCAGTGTGCAGGTAGCACCAGGCGGGATGACTTTTTATATAAGGAAATACGCAGTGTGGAGGTGGAGCAGCAGGAGAAGTGGATAACTTTTTAATATAGTAATATGTGTTTATTGAGATAACAAGAAGACGATAATAGGAAGAGGATAATAGTTAGACTTTGAGATTTTTAGATAACAAGAAGACGTTATTTATAGACATATATTAATTCTGCAGGCGTGATACAGGGGTAAGATGGCGGGGTGACTTTTTATATAAGGAGAAAAATGGCGGCGCGCTGCAGGCGCAAGATGGCGGGATGACTTTTTATATAGGGAAAATGTACAAGGGCAAGAGGGCGGACTTGAGATAACAAGAAGGTGGTATATGGCGCAAGATGGCGGGGTGCTTTTTTTATATAAGGAATTGAGGAGGAGGCGAGGAGGAGACCCATGAATTTTTTATATAGAGATATGTTTAGATAACGAGAAGACGTTATTTATAGACATATATTAATTCTGCAGGAGTGATGCAGGGGCAGGGATGATATTTTTGTGTGATGTGGTATGGTTTTGGGGGTGGAAGAGAGATATTTTAGATGTTGAGGGGAGATGTGGTGACGTTGTCAGGATGCATCTGTGTACATTTTTGGGGGTGTAGCAGGCGAGTGGACCAGCATTGAGAGGTGGGAGTGAAGAGACATTGGTGACGAGGTACGGGTGTAATGTAGCAGGTGGGGTTAGGTTAGGGGGGATATTTTTGTGTGATGTGGTATGGTTTTGGAGGTGGAAGAGAGATATTTTAGATGTTGAGGGGAGATGTGGTGACGTTGTCAGGATGCAGCTGTGTACATTTTTGGGGTGTAGCAGGCGAGTGGACCAGCATTGAGAGGTGGGAGTGAAGAGGCGTCGGTGACGAGGTACGGGTGTAATGTAGCAGGTGGGGTTAGGTTAGGGGGGATATTTTTGTGTGATGTGGTATAGTTTTGGAGGTGGAAGAGAGATATTTTAATCTGTAATGTAGCAGGTGGGGTTAGGTTAGGGCGGAGTAGTAGGGTGTGTGTTGTGGAATTGTTTTGTTATGTGTGTTGGTGTGTGTGTGTTTATATGTCTACATCCGCGTGACTTTTATATAACGAAAATGTGTTGGAGGAACGTGGAGGAGGAGAGGTCTTGGAATATAGTAATATATAAGTTCATTAATGGCGGGCGTGTTGTGTGATGATTATTTTACAAACAGTTATACGTACATATTACAGATAGGTAGCCGATATTACAACAGTTAGATGCTATTTAGTTATACATATATAGAAATATAAAAGAGAAAACACTAGATACATTTTATATATTTATTGACAAAGTTAGTTGATCTATGGGTGACATATAACCGCACTTCTTTTCGTATACCCCTTGGAGCTCTCAGAACACAGGTGGTTCGGTTTACTTGGCGAGTCTGTCAATGCACGTTTTGTCTTGTTCGTTCAACGAGGGGGTCAAATGGGAAGATTTCCCTTTTAGGCTTCTAAGTTTGTCACTGCTGGGTTGACTTTTGTCAAACTTTTTTTGGCGCAACGTGTGGTGCAAATCTGCCTCCCGCTCGCAGCATAACGAAAAAGAGACGTTGGATGGGCGGGTTTTTGCAGAGGTGTTTTAACGTGACACCAGGTACGGAAATCACATCTTTGAACATATCTACCCCTAGGTCCGCGTAAAAACTAACGTGTTGTTCTAACGCTGTGTGTGGCTAGTGATGAGAATATAAGACGCTGAGAGGTGAAGTTTGGTCGTAGACAACTACTCACTAGGAAATGCCCGTGAGGTGGTAGAAATACCCCCTCGACACGATAGAAATATGCCCTCGAGATGATATAAATATACCCTCGACACGACAGAAAAATACCCCCGACACGACAGAAATATGTATGTGTAATGATAGAAAATATGACCTCGACACGACAGAAATATGCCCTCGACACGACAGAAATATGTATGTGTAATGATAGAAAATATGCCCTCGACACGACAGAAATATGCCCTCGACACGACAGAAATATGTATGTGTAATGATAGAAAATATGCCCTCGACACGATAGAAAGACGCCCTCGACACGACACGACAGAAATATGTATGTGTAATGATAGAAAATATGACCTCGAGACGACAGAAATATACCCCCGAGATGATAGAAATGTGACCACCGGTTTTGGGAGAAAACTTTAGATATCACCCACCAAAGGATTTTCGCACGTGTAATAAAGGGGGGTCTCGATAAAATTTACTCTCTCGACCTTCACTCAGCTCTCCAAAGGTTTAAGTATTGCATCACTTCTTGGCATGTTCACCTAGTTAGTGGGAGCCGTCACCTACAAAGAGGTATGACCCCACCTGCAAGGGGTGGTCCTGGAAACAGTCTGTAGCAGTGCAGTCTGGCTGATCGAGTGCGGCTCGCAATGGGAAGGCAAAAGCGGTCCCTAAACAATATCGGGTTGTAGTCGGTTGTGTCGATCGAGAGGTGGAGATATCACAGCTTAGAAGGGAGTTTTGAAGCGAGTTGAGGTTTTGTGTTTTCTTTTGTAGTGGTGTGGGTGAGGTCGGGAGGTTTTTTGTGTGATGTATTGTACCGGTAGTGTGTTTGGTTGTAGGTATCTTAATTGTGTGGTGTAGTTTGTGGGGCTGTCGAATCGTGGGGTGTGCTGGGGTATGGGTTTTTTGTGTGTCGGTATTTTAATTGTTGTATCTACAATATGTATAGATCAGAGTGAAGTTTTAGAAACCAGTACTAGTTCTACCATCGAACTTGCGTCCTGGTAGTGTGTGTGTTGTTTATTTTACATATAGACAGGTATACATATACAAGATGTTACAGCAGTTATACGCTAAATAGTCAAGCTAAAACACTAGTCTCAAACGCATTGTAGGTCGCTTGACACCTGCCCAGCCTTATTTGCTCACTAACAGCAACTTGCTTAATGAAAAGCTAATCGATTGTGTTATAGCGGCTTTAAGCTAGGTTGTGAAACGGTTTGAGACACGATTCGTGGTGACAGATGGTTACATACTCAGAAACCTAAGCGATACTCAACGTGCTGTTGAACAAATATTCAGTGTTAGCTTTCTTGGTTTGATAGAGGCTTTAACTATAAATTATCTGTAATGTTTTAAATAGTCTTGTTAAGGTATTATCTCTATAATATTGCGTATGCGTAAGCAATAACAGGAGATTTTGTGTGTGTTGGATTAGGTATAGATACACTACGCAAAAGTGATCTCACCAGAACTTTGTTATCTATGTAGATGTGTCGTAGTCTAGTTACAAACAGCAAGGTGGTTTAGAAGTAACTTTATCATTTTTATTGGAAGAAAATTGTGTTTTTTATCGTTTACATGTTTTGTAACAAATTTGATTGCTCCAAAACTTTCACACAATTAGGTTACTACTTGACTTGAGAAGAAGGTCTTTTTATAAACACTCTTGAGTGAATTCCCATTTTTTCCTATCCGCTATAGAATAAAGAGGAAAATATATTTTTAAAAGTATTACCTGTTATAGAGGCAGATGAGTAAGGTTCGGTATGATGGAGGCGGTTTTGGTTTTGTGTTGTGTTGTGTGTGTGTAGTGGGTCACGGGGTAGTTTTCTTTATTATTTATATTATAGCATGAGTAATAAAATCTACTTACCCCAATGTTCAGTTAATGTTATGTAAATGAACCGTAAACACTCGCAGTCTCCAACATAAAAAATATTGGGAAAGACCACACTGAACAAAAACAAATAGACAATTTATTGAACACACCCGTAGAGATATATCTTGCAGGTAGACTAAAGTATGGCGGCAACTAAACACGTACTTAGCGTTACAATCTGTAACTGATTCATGGTCGAGACCAGTTTCATACATTTTAAGAAAAACCCAACAACCACGTGTTTGTACCCTCACTAGAAAGAAATCGGATCGATGACCCGTGCAAATCAGCGATCGTGAATTTCTGTTCACGTCACTACGGTAAAATACAAACCATCAATAGTAGAAAACTTATAAAAGAAATATTCCTACGTTCGTGTGTTCGAATCACCGCCAGCTTGCATCAATTTTTTTATTCAACCTATAGATAAATAGATCAACCGTCAAATACTTCTTTAAAAAACACTTGCCCTTGGTAAAAAATAATACCCCTTCTCATAAAAATACTGCCCCTTGTCAAAAAAAAATGTCGCCCTCTTCGTAATCAAAGTTCTTCCTATTGTCAAAAAAATGTCACCCCGTGACAATTAAATTTCTCCCCTTTACTTCCCTTTGGTAAATACTTACAGTTGCGGTCTTCAACACGCGCCCCAACGGTTTAAGCACTTCATCACTTCTTATCATGTTATAAATTATTCTATCCAGACACTTTCCTTTCTCTCACACGATCACCTTGTGATAAAAATATTTCTTACCCCTTACTTTCACATTGTCATCACTATCATCTCGGCTCAGACAGGACTATAAACATCTATTACCTACCCGATAAAAGCTACGACAAACGTTATCTACCAGTTGTAATAGCATATATAGTCTGTTGTAACGGAACATCGGATAATTTCTTGTTGCCCTAAGACGCCGCAAGGCGTAATGTAATGGCCACAGACTGCTTGGTCGGTCGAGGGGTAAGGATGGAAGAAGAAGAAGAATAATAGTATGATGTAGAAAAATACCTACCACGGTCTTACATACTCTCTGTATGGATGTGTATGACATGAAAATCTATTTCTTTTATAAAAAATTTTAGTACAAATGTGTTTCTGCGAAAAACCGAAAGCTAACGGTTCGACGGTGAAACCGACTATCCGTGTTACGCCAATGTTTAATTACACTACAGGTGTGTTTGGAAAAAACAATTAAACAAAGCCGACTGCATTCAGAAAGATCGAGTGAGAGACGCACGCGTGTGTGTTTCAGAGATCTGCGCGTACGAGGTCGATAGACAATTTCATTACGGAGGATGTTTCAAACAGCTGTGTTTGCTAAATCGAGCCCTTGTCGAAAATATGAGTTATTTTACATTAGATCTGTTTCTCATTCGTATCCAAATATTCAGTGTTTAGTCATTATTTCTATAATAGTGTGTGTGTATTCGTAAGCAATAACAGGAGGTTTTTGTGTATTTCAAAGTTTAGATACACTACCCAAAAGGGATTTCAGCAGGCAGACGAGAGTATGACACCAACTAGATACGGCTTTAGTATTACACTCTATAACTGATTCATTGTCGAGACCAGTTTCAAACATTTTAAGAAAACGCAACAACCACGTGCTTGTAACCTCACTAGAAAGAAACAGGCGTGATGGCCAGTGTGAAACAGCGCGCGTAAAACTTGACTCGTTTTAAAATCCTCGTAACATAGAGGGTGCCGTTAGAACTAAATATAGCTAGCTAGAAAAACGTAATAAAATAGCTAACAGGCAGAGTTTTCGTTAGTATTGGTAGACGAAAAAAACTTATCTACAACGAGATTTACATGTGTAAGACTAACACTGTTACTTATTTCTGTTCACGTCATTGCAGACAACCTCAAAACACAAGAGCTCAATAGTAGAAATTTATTTAAAAAAAACGTTCCCTCGCTCGTGTACGCGAACCCCCTCCCCGATTTTTTTTTTTAAGGTTTCACTTTTTTATTTTTTTATTTTACAAGTGCGACATCTGGTGATAGGTTTTATATAGTCTCACAATCACCAAAGTTTTTTTTTCGCACGTGTAACAAAGGCTGATCTCGTCGAGAAGTGGGAGTGCAATGTTTGATAGAAGTATATAGTTAATGGTCTCTTTTAAAAGAATACTTGTGTTAAAGAGGAAAATATAAAAAATCGGATATATGTCATAACCAGACTAAAATATGACGCCAACTACATATTCATTAGTGTTACAGGTTACAATCGAGACAATGCCGAGGTTAGTTTCAATCATTTTAAGAAAAACCAACACGCACGTGTTTTTTTTTTTACCACGCGTTGTTAAACTCGATCGATGGTCGGCGCTCGCGATTTTAGTTAACAAGAAGACGATATATTCATATAATAGGAAGATATATTTAGACAATAAGAAGACTTTGAGACAACAGGAAGACGAGAATAGGAAGAGGTTAATAGGAAGACGATATATTTATAGATAACAAGAAGACGATATATTTAGACAAACAATTAGACGATATAGGTAACAAAAGAAGTATACACAAGGTATGTGTGATGCACGTGTTGTTAAGTCAGCCGACCCGATGCTGTAATCAGCATCGGGTTGGCCTCCTTAACCGTTCCAGAGTTCCTCTGGTGCCCAGTTAAAACTGGGTCTGCCCTCCCGGGTTGTGTGCGGTGCATCACACATACCTTGTGTATACTTCTTTTGTTACCTATATCGTCTAATTGTTTGTCTAAATATATATCGTCTTCTTGTTATCTATAAATATATCGTCTTCCTATTAACCTCTTCCTATTCTCGTCTTCCTGTTGTCTCAAAGTCTTCTTATTGTCTAAATATATCTTCCTATTATATGAATATATCGTCTTCTTGTTAACTAAAATCGCGAGCGCCGACCATCGATCGAGTTTAACAACGCGTGGTAAAAAAAACACGTGCGTGTTGGTTTTTCTTAAAATGATTGAAACTAACCTCGGCATTGTCTCGATTGTAACCTGTAACACTAATGAATATGTAGTTGGCGTCATATTTTAGTCTGGTTATGACATATATCCGATTTTTATATTTTCCTCTTTAACACAAGTATTCTTTTAAAAGAGACCATTAACTATATACTTCTATCAAACATTGCACTCCCACTTCTCGACGAGATCAGCCTTTGTTACACGTGCGAAAAAAAAAAAACTTTGGTGATTGTGAGACTATATAAAACCTATCACCAGATGTCGCACTTGTAAAATAAAAAAATAAAAAAGTGAAACCTTAAAAAAAAAAATCGGGGAGGGGGTTCGCGTACACGAGCGAGGGAACGTTTTTTTTAAATAAATTTCTACTATTGAGCTCTTGTGTTTTGAGGTTGTCTGCAATGACGTGAACAGAAATAAGTAACAGTGTTAGTCTTACACATGTAAATCTCGTTGTAGATAAGTTTTTTCGTCTACCAATACTAACGAAAACTCTGCCTGTTAGCTATTTTATTACGTTTTTCTAGCTAGCTATATTTAGTTCTAACGGCACCCTCTATGTTACGAGGATTTTAAAACGAGTCAAGTTTTACGCGCGCTGTTTCACACTGGCCATCACGCCTGTTTCTTTCTAGTGAGGTTACAAGCACGTGGTTGTTGTGTTTTCTTAAAATGTTTGAAACTGGTCTCGACAATGAATCAGTTATAGAGTGTAATACTAAAGCCGTATCTAGTTGGTGTCATACTCTCGTCTGCCTGCTGAAATCCCTTTTGGGTAGTGTATCTAAACTTTGAAATACACAAAAACCTCCTGTTATTGCTTACGAATACACACACTATTATAGAAATAATGACTAAACACTGAATATTTGGATACGAATGAGAAACAGATCTAATGTAAAATAACTCATATTTTCGACAAGGGCTCGATTTAGCAAACACAGCTGTTTGAAACATCCTCCGTAATGAAATTGTCTATCGACCTCGTACGCGCAGATCTCTGAAACACACACGCGTGCGTCTCTCACTCGATCTTTCTGAATGCAGTCGGCTTTGTTTAATTGTTTTTTCCAAACACACCTGTAGTGTAATTAAACATTGGCGTAACACGGATAGTCGGTTTCACCGTCGAACCGTTAGCTTTCGGTTTTTCGCAGAAACACATTTGTACTAAAATTTTTTATAAAAGAAATAGATTTTCATGTCATACACATCCATACAGAGAGTATGTAAGACCGTGGTAGGTATTTTTCTACATCATACTATTATTCTTCTTCTTCTTCCATCCTTACCCCTCGACCGACCAAGCAGTCTGTGGCCATTACGCCTTGCGGCGTCTTAGGGCAACAAGAAATTATCCGATGTTCCGTTACAACAGACTATATATGCTATTACAACTGGTAGATAACGTTTGTCGTAGCTTTTATCGGGTAGGTAATAATTGTTTATAGTCCTGTCTGAGCCGAGATGATAGTGATGACAATGTGAAAGTAAGGGGTAAGAAATATTTTTATCACAAGGTGATCGTGTGAGAGAAAGGAAAGTGTCTGGATAGAATAATTTATAACATGATAAGAAGTGATGAAGTGCTTAAACCGTTGGGGCGCGTGTTGAAGACCGCAACTGTAAGTATTTACCAAAGGGAAGTAAAGGGGAGAAATTTAATTGTCACGGGGTGACATTTTTTTGACAATAGGAAGAACTTTGATTACGAAGAGGGCGACATTTTTTTTGACAAGGGGCAGTATTTTTATGAGAAGGGGTATTATTTTTTACCAAGGGCAAGTGTTTTTTAAAGAAGTATTTGACGGTTGATCTATTTATCTATAGGTTGAATAAAAAAATTGATGCAAGCTGGCGGTGATTCGAACACACGAACGTAGGAATATTTCTTTTATAAGTTTTCTACTATTGATGGTTTGTATTTTACCGTAGTGACGTGAACAGAAATTCACGATCGCTGATTTGCACGGGTCATCGATCCGATTTCTTTCTAGTGAGGGTACAAACACGTGGTTGTTGGGTTTTTCTTAAAATGTATGAAACTGGTCTCGACCATGAATCAGTTACAGATTGTAACGCTAAGTACGTGTTTAGTTGCCGCCATACTTTAGTCTACCTGCAAGATATATCTCTACGGGTGTGTTCAATAAATTGTCTATTTGTTTTTGTTCAGTGTGGTCTTTCCCAATATTTTTTATGTTGGAGACTGCGAGTGTTTACGGTTCATTTACATAACATTAACTGAACATTGGGGTAAGTAGATTTTATTACTCATGCTATAATATAAATAATAAAGAAAACTACCCCGTGACCCACTACACACACAACACAACACAAAACCAAAACCGCCTCCATCATACCGAACCTTACTCATCTGCCTCTATAACAGGTAATACTTTTAAAAATATATTTTCCTCTTTATTCTATAGCGGATAGGAAAAAATGGGAATTCACTCAAGAGTGTTTATAAAAAGACCTTCTTCTCAAGTCAAGTAGTAACCTAATTGTGTGAAAGTTTTGGAGCAATCAAATTTGTTACAAAACATGTAAACGATAAAAAACACAATTTTCTTCCAATAAAAATGATAAAGTTACTTCTAAACCACCTTGCTGTTTGTAACTAGACTACGACACATCTACATAGATAACAAAGTTCTGGTGAGATCACTTTTGCGTAGTGTATCTATACCTAATAAAACACACACAAAATCTCCTGTTATTGCTTACGCATACGCAATATTATAGAGATAATACCTTAACAAGACTATTTAAAACATTACAGATAATTTATAGTTAAAGCCTCTATCAAACCAAGAAAGCTAACACTGAATATTTGTTCAACAGCACGTTGAGTATCGCTTAGGTTTCTGAGTATGTAACCATCTGTCACCACGAATCGTGTCTCAAACCGTTTCACAACCTAGCTTAAAGCCGCTATAACACAATCGATTAGCTTTTCATTAAGCAAGTTGCTGTTAGTGAGCAAATAAGGCTGGGCAGGTGTCAAGCGACCTACAATGCGTTTGAGACTAGTGTTTTAGCTTGACTATTTAGCGTATAACTGCTGTAACATCTTGTATATGTATACCTGTCTATATGTAAAATAAACAACACACACACTACCAGGACGCAAGTTCGATGGTAGAACTAGTACTGGTTTCTAAAACTTCACTCTGATCTATACATATTGTAGATACAACAATTAAAATACCGACACACAAAAAACCCATACCCCAGCACACCCCACGATTCGACAGCCCCACAAACTACACCACACAATTAAGATACCTACAACCAAACACACTACCGGTACAATACATCACACAAAAAACCTCCCGACCTCACCCACACCACTACAAAAGAAAACACAAAACCTCAACTCGCTTCAAAACTCCCTTCTAAGCTGTGATATCTCCACCTCTCGATCGACACAACCGACTACAACCCGATATTGTTTAGGGACCGCTTTTGCCTTCCCATTGCGAGCCGCACTCGATCAGCCAGACTGCACTGCTACAGACTGTTTCCAGGACCACCCCTTGCAGGTGGGGTCATACCTCTTTGTAGGTGACGGCTCCCACTAACTAGGTGAACATGCCAAGAAGTGATGCAATACTTAAACCTTTGGAGAGCTGAGTGAAGGTCGAGAGAGTAAATTTTATCGAGACCCCCCTTTATTACACGTGCGAAAATCCTTTGGTGGGTGATATCTAAAGTTTTCTCCCAAAACCGGTGGTCACATTTCTATCATCTCGGGGGTATATTTCTGTCGTCTCGAGGTCATATTTTCTATCATTACACATACATATTTCTGTCGTGTCGAGGGCGTCTTTCTATCGTGTCGAGGGCATATTTTCTATCATTACACATACATATTTCTGTCGTGTCGAGGGCATATTTCTGTCGTGTCGAGGGCATATTTTCTATCATTACACATACATATTCTGTCGTGTCGAGGGCATATTTCTGTCGTGTCGAGGTCATATTTTCTATCATTACACATACATATTTCTGTCGTGTCGAGGGTATATTTCTGTCGTGTCGAGGGTATATTTATATCATCTCGAGGGCATATTTCTATCGTGTCGAGGGGGTATTTCTACCACCTCACGGGCATTTCCTAGTGAGTAGTTGTCTACGACCAAACTTCACCTCTCAGCGTCTTATATTCTCATCACTAGCCACACACAGCGTTAGAACAACACGTTAGTTTTTACGCGGACCTAGGGGTAGATATGTTCAAAGATGTGATTTCCGTACCTGGTGTCACGTTAAAACACCTCTGCAAAAACCCGCCCATCCAACGTCTCTTTTTCGTTATGCTGCGAGCGGGAGGCAGATTTGCACCACACGTTGCGCCAAAAAAAGTTTGACAAAAGTCAACCCAGCAGTGACAAACTTAGAAGCCTAAAAGGGAAATCTTCCCATTTGACCCCCTCGTTGAACGAACAAGACAAAACGTGCATTGACAGACTCGCCAAGTAAACCGAACCACCTGTGTTCTGAGAGCTCCAAGGGGTATACGAAAAGAAGTGCGGTTATATGTCACCCATAGATCAACTAACTTTGTCAATAAATATATAAAATGTATCTAGTGTTTTCTCTTTTATATTTCTATATATGTATAACTAAATAGCATCTAACTGTTGTAATATCGGCTACCTATCTGTAATATGTACGTATAACTGTTTGTAAAATAATCATCACACAACACGCCCGCCATTAATGAACTTATATATTACTATATTCCAAGACCTCTCCTCCTCCACGTTCCTCCAACACATTTTCGTTATATAAAAGTCACGCGGATGTAGACATATAAACACACACACACCAACACACATAACAAAACAATTCCACAACACACACCCTACTACTCCGCCCTAACCTAACCCCACCTGCTACATTACAGATTAAAATATCTCTCTTCCACCTCCAAAAATATACCACATCACACAAAAATATCCCCCCTAACCTAACCCCACCTGCTACATTACACCCGTACCTCGTCACCGACGCCTCTTCACTCCCACCTCTCAATGCTGGTCCACTCGCCTGCTACACCCCAAAAATGTACACAGCTGCATCCTGACAACGTCACCACATCTCCCCTCAACATCTAAAATATCTCTCTTCCACCTCCAAAACCATACCACATCACACAAAAATATCCCCCCTAACCTAACCCCACCTGCTACATTACACCCGTACCTCGTCACCAATGTCTCTTCACTCCCACCTCTCAATGCTGGTCCACTCGCCTGCTACACCCCCAAAAATGTACACAGATGCATCCTGACAACGTCACCACATCTCCCCTCAACATCTAAAATATCTCTCTTCCACCCCCAAAACCATACCACATCACACAAAAATATCATCCCTGCCCCTGCATCACTCCTGCAGAATTAATATATGTCTATAAATAACGTCTTCTCGTTATCTAAACATATCTCTATATAAAAAAATTCATGGGTCTCCTCCTCGCCTCCTCCTCAATTCCTTATATAAAAAAAGCACCCCGCCATCTTGCGCCATATACCACCTTCTTGTTATCTCAAGTCCGCCCTCTTGCCCTTGTACATTTTCCCTATATAAAAAGTCATCCCGCCATCTTGCGCCTGCAGCGCGCCGCCATTTTTCTCCTTATATAAAAAGTCACCCCGCCATCTTACCCCTGTATCACGCCTGCAGAATTAATATATGTCTATAAATAACGTCTTCTTGTTATCTAAAAATCTCAAAGTCTAACTATTATCCTCTTCCTATTATCGTCTTCTTGTTATCTCAATAAACACATATTACTATATTAAAAAGTTATCCACTTCTCCTGCTGCTCCACCTCCACACTGCGTATTTCCTTATATAAAAAGTCATCCCGCCTGGTGCTACCTGCACACTGAGTATTTTCTTATATAAAAAGTCATCCCGCCTGATGCTCCACCTACGCAATGAGTATTTTCTTATATAAAAAGTCATCCCGCCATCTTGCCCCTGCACATTTTCCTTATATAAAAAGTCACCCCACCTGATGCTCCACCTGCACACTGAGTATTTTCTTATATAAAAAGTCATCACCCTCCGCCTGATGCTCCACCTGCACACTGAGTATTTCCTTATATAAAAAGTCACCCCGCCATCTTGCCCCTGCACATTTTTCCTATATAAAAAGTCATCCCGCCTGCTGCTCCACCTGCTCAATGAGTATTTTCTTATATAAAAAGTCATCCCACCTGCTGCTCCTCCTCAATTCCTTATATAAAAGTCATGTACCAACCCCTGCTGCTCCATCTGTACAATGAGTATTTCCTTATATAAAAAGTCATCACCCTCCGCCTGATGCTCCACCTGCACAATGAGTATTTCCTTATATAAAAAGTCATCCCGCCTGCTGCTCCACCTGCTCAATGAGTATTTCCTTATATAAAAAGTCATCCCGCCTCATGCTCCACCTGCGTAATGAGTATTTCCTTATATAAAAAGTCATGTACCAACACCTGATGCTCCACCTGCGTAATGAGTATTTCCTTATATAAAAAGTCCCCCCGCCTGCTGCTCCACCTGCGCACTGAGTCGTTTCTTATATAAAAAGTCATCCCGCCTGCTGCTCCACCTGCGTAATGAGTATTTCCTTATATAAAAAGTCATCCCGCCTGTGCTCCACCTGCGCAATGAGTATTTCCTTATATAAAAAGTCATCCCGCCTGCTGCTCCACCTGCGTAATGAGTATTTCCTTATATAAAAAGTCATCCCGCCATCTTGTTATCTCCCCCTTGTTATCTCAAATCCGCCATCTTGCCCCAAATAACCTCCCCTTGTTAGCTCAAATCCGCCATCTTGTTATCTCCCCCTTGTTAGCTCAAATCCGCCATCTTGTTATCTCCCCCTTGTTAGCTCAAATCCGCCATCTTGACCCAAATTATCTCCCCCTTGTTAGCTCAAATCCGCCATCTTGACCCAAATAACCTCCCCTTGTTAGCTCAAATCCGCCATCTTGACCCAAATTATCTCCCCCTTGTTAACTCAAATCCGCCATCTTTTTTATCTCCCCCTTGTTAGCTCAAATCCGCCATCTTGACCCAAATAACCTCCCCTTGTTAGCTCAAGTCCGCCATCTTGACCCAAATAACCCCCCCTTGTTAGCTCAAATCCGCCATCTTGACCCAAATAACCTCCCCTTGTTAGCTCAAGTCCGCCATCTTGACGCCCTCCCCCTTGTTTTAGCTCAAGTCCGCGCGCCCCGCCTGCAGATTCCTATTATTTAATATCATACGACTAAACTATCAGACGCCGACCAAATTAATAGCTACTTAACGACCGAAGATAGTTTGTGATAATTGACATTGTATGCTGATTGTTAAGCGCGAGCAAGAGGGGGAGAGTCGCATAACTCTCCCGACCTGAAAACTCAGCACTAGCGACGGCGATAGGGTAGGCTAAAGACACCGTGTGCCTTTTAAATTTAATCATGACTGCCGGAGTGGATAAGAGATCGTCTTGTCCCCGTCTGTGTGCATATATGTAGCTATATAGAATCGTAGCATTTTTCCATAAATGTTTCTTATATATTCCTAGCAGACCTGATCAAGGGCGTCCAGCGGTCTTTTCTTTTTCTTTGTTTACTGATTGGTTAATGTTGTCTCTTTTTCTTGGCTTGTGCGTCACCAATTTCATTGGTGAGCAAATATTTGCCAACAATACATGAGAAAAATTTTAACGTGTAAATGTAACTGGACTTACCAAACCCAGCAATATTTTTCAATTTTATCAGCCCACTGGGGTGTGAAAAAAATAACATTTATTCCCGACGTCTGACAGTCGTATTCAATCGTAGCATCCAGAATTTACGCTGTTTCAGAATTGGCACTCTACCATAGAGCCAGCCGATAGGATTTTTATCATTTATCAATTGTAACATTTTTAGCAACCAGATGTTTCCCAATACTGGAAGTATTTTCCTCTTTTAACTGTGAACCCGAAGACCATGTTTCTACATCAACTATTGGCGGTGACATTTTGTTCATCCAGGAAAAACCCACACCAGATTCGGCGTTCGCCTTACTAGTCTTTATTTGTTAGAAGATGGACTGGGGTCAATTTGGGACATAAACCTGACGTGTTATATAGTCAGGAACAATTGAATCACCCGTGAAATCTATTTCTCACGCCTTTTTCTCACGTATCTATCACCATCAATTCTACTCAGACGGGACAAAAATAACTCACAACCTATCTGTACGACACAGGTGTACTGGTAACTTACCCGACATAAAGTTGTAGATGATAGGGTTAGTGCAACTGTTTGTGTAGACCAGCAGTTGTGTGATGAGTGTGATAGCTGGAACTGATTCATTGATAGACTCCAAGTTGACGCTTGTAGAATGCCTGAAACAAAGGTCAGCGCTATAGTGATATAAAGAACTGTCTGTAATTTTGTTACTGCATTCAATCAACCAACACCCTTTAGCTCCCATATAGGCATATGCCTTCTGCGAACACTTACCAATCATTTCTGTCACGTGCTATCAGCTAACTGTATTTCCACAACTACCTCATCATTTTCATGTCTCTCACGATATGTTCTTCAGTCTTCCCCTACGTCTCATGCCCTGGGGATTTCCAAGAAAAAAGGCTGCCTTATTATACTATCAACAGGTTTCCCAGTGTGTGTCAATTACATTGCCAGTGTCTTTTTCTCATCTCTTGTTTCACTGGCACATGTGTGGTTCCTGTCATCAGATCCACATTGGGGACCTTGTCATACCATTTTCTATTCCAAGCACCCAGTTATGAAAGTGTATCTTCTTGACTGTTAATTTTTATAATGGTGTCCACGCTTCACAGCCATGCATTATGACTGACTTGACATTTGAGTTGAAAATTCTGATTTTTGTGTTGGACTTGGTTTCTTTAGATTTTCATTTATTTCCCAGTGCAATTATTGTCATTAAACTGGATTGTACCCATTGTGGTTACCAAACGAAAGAACAGAACTACTATAGTCTACTACTCTCTCAGACATCTCATAAGAAGCTGCTAACATGAGGGTTATACACGGGGCTGGCAGCAGCATTATGCACCAAACAGATTTGATACCGAAACCACCACTACAAGAGTGTATGAATGCTTTGGTGGTGGCTTTCTACAAGGTGGACCAGCATGCTTTGGTGGCTTCAAGCTACGTAATACATAAACAGGGAAATGAATGAATGACGTGGCCTATGACGGCTTTCCCGTGCCCCGTCAGAAATGTAATTTTGTTTGTCACGAACACCTCCGTATAATAGTGATTAATCGCCTCAATTAACTTTCCAATATTGTTGCTGTCTTCGATCATACATTATTATATGATGCCAGTTCCCAGCCTTTGCTTCGTTTGTCATTCCAGAAATGGAGCTTCCACCACATTTTTTTATTTGGGCAACAAAGGGGAGGTTTCTATTTTCAATTTATATTTCGCCAGCAATTTTCTGCAATGTTGCGTGTTAGGACTTCACGTCTAGATTACACTTCATCGGCTGACATCTGCCTTGCAGTGATTGGTCAATATCGAGGTTGTACGTGATTATACAACAGTGCTTATCTTCATCTGATGCCGTCACTCGCGGTGTTAGGCGATCATATCGCTTCACAGATGTGGATCCTTTATGTTGTTTATCAATCTTGTTGGTGATTTCTACTCATGTCATAAAGTTATCTTCTTGTTCGATCCTTGTGGAGTATGGGGCCACCAATGCTGGTTCCCTCGCAGGAAGTCTGCATTAAAGTATTTTATGCGCTCATACAGAGAAAGTTTATTTTACATGACGAGATTGCCAGTACTCTTGACGAATGGATGCGAGTCATGGAACATGACTACAACCCACAAAAGCCAGATCCAAACCTCAGAAATGAGGTATCTGAGGAATGTGATTGATGTAACACGAAGAGAAGTGGTCCGCAACCAGATGGTACGTCAAGGCCTAAATACCCAACCCCTGCAGACCCAAGTAGAACAGTCCCAACTAAGATGATTTGTCCATGTCTGCAGAATGGGAGAAGACCGGCTACCACGACAAGCATGGGAAACTAAGAATCAGGGATCCAGACCTCCAGGACGACCCAGAACCCGCTGGGAGGACAACATTAGACAATCTTTGAAGGACCGAGGACTAGAATGGAACCAGGCCAGGAGCCAATAGGATAGTATGGCGCTCTATCTTCCAAATCCTCTACACCTCACGGTAGAAGAGGAACGACTAAGTAAGTAAGTAAGAGACTGCCAGTACTATACACAGCATGTTAGTCGCCTCTTATGACATGCATGAGACAGCAGTAGTCCTTTTTTCTGTCTCCTGAGAGACCCCCCCCCCCTCTCCTCCCGGGTACCACTCGAGGCTCAATTCTATTATGTCTATTCTCTGTCCATATATTCAACTTTTATACTCTCTGTTTTTCTCATTGTCACCATGCTATCGTTTATCCATCTTCCTATCATAAGTGTAGGAACGGGTTACTCTTCATCAGTATCCTTGTTATCTCCCTATGGAGCACAGAGCCACTTCTCTAGATGACCTCCTTGTAAGAAGCCTGCTACAAAGTATTCATGCATGATCTCATATTAGGCAGCTCTTACGAACTGCCTAGGGGAGCAGTAATAATTTTTTTTTTAATTTGGTCTTCTCAGAGATTCCAGGAACTGAAGGAGAAATCCCTATTCTAAGGAATATTTTAGCACCACGTTTTTCTCTCTATTCTTGAAAATATATCTGTGAGATTACTTTTAGTTTCATGAACGTCAGAAGCCGATATTTGTTACAAAAATGTACGTATGTGGGTGTGAAGTAAATAGTTGGCTTATGTGCGTGTGTGTGTTTGTATGTGTGTGTGTGTGCAGGAAATTGATAGCTTGTGTGTATGCGCAGTAAATTGCTGATATCTATGCGTGCAGTAAATTGCCTGCTTATGTTTTCGTGCGGTAAATTACTGGGGTTAATATTTCTTTTTTTCGATGAAAGCAAGCACTCACATTTGTAATGCGCCATACAGTCGCCTAGGCAACATGCGCGTAATCATCGTCATTGTCCTTTGAGTCCCCAACGGAGCATGAAGCCACCATAGAAGCTGGTTCCCTTGCGGAAGCTTACATTAAGCAATCACGTGCTTTTGCAGCTGTGCTTTCTGTGATAATTTGCTTTATATGTTGAAGTTGCCAAACCCTGCACCATCTCATATTGGCCGCACTGTACGACATGCCTGAGGGTATGTGTGTAGATACATACACACTGTGGCCGTGTACGGACTTGTCACTTGCGCCAATTATTATATGTGGCCGTTGATGATGGTTGTCTACTATTTTCTACTTATATTTTTGTGTATCGTACAGGTTCGTGCCCTAGACAGTAGGCAGCTGTTGGTTTATGTTAGTAAGAAAACGTATTTCTCTCAGACGATAACATTTCTCTTGCCAACAGTTGATGATTGATTTCACGATGACAGAACTTTATTTCCATAAGCCAGCAAATATTGAAAAATGATATGCCCAACCTTCCACTGAGGTTGCCAGACTTGTACAGCAAAATTCAGTAGGTAAAATCTCAGTATCACTCTATCTCTCTCTTTCTTGCTTCTGATCTTCACAACTGTCTCTGGTGGTTATTGTGGTCTGTCGTAATTTTTGATAGAAAGGCCTGAGATATTTATGGTCCCGTCCGAGCAGAGGGTGATAGTGATAGCTATGTGAGAGGAAGGTGTGAGAAATAGTTCCTGTTTCACGAGGAGAACTGGTGTAAGAGAAAGCACAGTCTTGGATTGAGTAATTGCTCTAATCCAGCCTATCTTGTACGACTCTATTTAAAGGAGACGCACTTCCTCACTTGGTATATACTCAAATTACGCTACCCTCACGTACACACACACACACACACACAATTATGTGACAGAAATACGTACAGACGAAAAAAAACCAGATAAACTATGGATCACATATAATGGCAGGGGGTTTTGACTGACATTCTAGTTTAAGGTTTAGTAAGTTTATTATTTACTAGAAAATATCATGACATCAAGAAAAGCATTACATCAATAAATTTAGTTACATAAGAGAAATGAAAATATAAATCTAATAGGCCCGCCCTCTGGTATAGGGAAACTAGGAAAGATCCCGACAGAGGTAATTTACCCAAAAGATCAAAATAATTAACAATGGGGTAGGGGTATTTCAGGATGGGTAAAGAATAAGTCCTTAATGCAACCTATTCTGGGAACACTCAGATTAGTGAGAGATAAAAATAAAAGATGGTAAATAAGTAGTAACTTAAGAAATAAATTCTTTCGTTCCGTTCATTCACAACGCACATACAGTGAGCTCACTATCAGATTGCTTACCCCTCTGTGGACTGCATACATTCCAGGGAATTAATCAAACACGTATTTAGACTAGTTGAGTCCTAATATTTTGTCCAGTTCAGCCCCAGACTCTCCGTTTATGCAACTGCTATTGTTCGGGAGTCGCTCAATTGGTGCGTTGATTATTTTTTTCCTGGGGTTATTCCTCTTCTTACTGCAGGTATTGGTTTGGAATAAGTTTTTTCTACGTAGTGGCATTGTCATGGAAATTTAAAAGTTAATATATTGTTCCAGTGCGGTCTGGCCTCCGGCGGCTGTGACTCTCGGTGATCGGATGGGAAAACAAAATGTTAAATGGTAATAGTCGGCTGTTCGGTTATATGATGGCCGAGTGTGGACTGTGAGTTCTCGTGAATATATTCGATGGAAGAAATCTCCTGTCCTGGGTCAAATAACAGAGTACCAAGTTTCTGCTTTAGCAGACTGATAATAAAATTATATATATATATATATATGAAAAAAAAGTTTTATTCTGGGAATGTTCCGTTCCAGTTAAATTTTTATACAATTATTGTGTTTTTCTAGATTTGACCTCTCGTCATAAATGTAGAAGGGGCCCGCACAGGGGTTTCAACAAGAAGATGGTTACACAAGTAATTTTTAGATGATGGTAGGAACATCAGATCATAAAAACGCTGGATCGCAAGGTTTTGATCTTCCTGGATTAAATAGGAGGAAAGATATAAACGCTTTAACAATTATATAAATCCTAATCTAACACACATTAAGTCTGACTTGTAAAGCACTCCCTTATTAAATTAAATTTTAAACCTCACAAGTGTCTAGCTAATCTCGTCGCTCCTAATGTGAGATATGAACATGTCACTTAAAATTTTACACCAGATTAAAACAGAAAATAAATCGCATTCTCTAAATTATCCACCGCCTAGTGTCTATTACTTAATTTAAAGCATCTCATACTGCGGAAATAGCGGGTAATTAATTTTACGTTTATAGCTGGTAAACTTTGCTATACGTTATTTTAATACGTTTCACTTAACACAAAAATCCTGGTGAAATATAATGAAGCTTTAACACATTAAAACACTTAATGGCTAATATACTATTATTTACCGCAAATCAGGAAACTGAAATCTCCACGTATAATACGAATCCAAATTGTATAAGGCTCTACTTAGCGAGCTATACTATCAGGAATCCTGGAGCGAACTAATAAATTGAATTATAAGAGATTTCTATATATACTACTCGTCAAAAGTCAAGGGCCACTTAGAAAAACCTTGGTTGAAACCATAAAACAAATCTGATATAAACGTAATTGGTATCAGTCAAAACGGCATTTATTGAATACCAAATTGACTTGTCACGTAAAGAAATGGAAACACACATTCAAACGCAATGAAGCTGTGAAGTGTGTCACCCACCTTTTCAAAAATCACACAATAGATATTGGACAAATAGACATTTCAAAATCTGGCAGAAAATGACCACCGTTTTTATTCGCAGCAAGGCATTCAAGACAGCGTAGACGCATCGAGTCCACCACAAGGGTCCGAAGAGTATCCCGAGGAAAAACAGCTTGCCATTCCTGAAGCAGAAATGCAGTCAGCTGTGCAACATCCATTGGCAGGGGGTGATTTGTTGACAATCATCGACCAAGGACATCCCAGAGGTGCTCAATCGGAGAAAGGTCAGGTAAATGAGCTGGCCACGCCATCCTGATGATCCCATGTTGATGAAAATAAACTCATTTCACCACACGAGCTCGATGGCGTCGAGCATTATCATCTTGGAGAATAGCATTACCACCTATGGCCTCCAGAGCAGGCTGAACAATTGGTCTCAAGATTTCGTTCTGGTATCTTGGGCCGGTCAAGTTGCCTTGGATGATGTAGAGTGGTGTCCTGCCGTGTCTGTAGAAGCTTCCCCAGTCCATGACAGAACCCCTACCATAACGATCCACCTCTCGAATTGTGTCATCAGTAAATCGCTCTCCTGGTCGTCTCCAAACTCGAATCCTGCCATCATTGAATGACACGGTGAAGTGAGATTCATCAGTGAAGAGAACTTGACTCCATTGTTGCCTTGTCCATCGGATGTGCGCGCGACACTAAGCAGCACGAGCTCTGCGATGAGCAGGAGTAAGAGGGATTCTGACTGCAGGACGTCGAGCAGCCAGTCCAAATTCATGTAAACGACTGCGAATGGTGCTTTGATTGACATTAACGTTTACAGTTTGTCTCAGCTGACATCTTAGAGTGGATCAAGTCACTGTTCAATGGCGCAGGGCTGACAACAAGAGGTACCGGTCATCATGTCTATTGGTGCATCTAGGGCAACCTGGCCGGTGGCGATTCTCCACACTTCCTGTGACCTGAAATCTCTCCAAAATTCTTTGGATAGTAGAGTGTGACACTGCAAGCCGTCTAGCAACCTCACGGACAGATAAACCACTTTCAACCCACGCTATAGCCCTCATTCTTTGTAAGGTGTCAAGACTTCTTCTCGGTGGCATGGTTTTTGCAAGTGATGAAACTACCCTAAGTCTGCTGATTTTAAAACAAATTAAGAGTGAACTCTTTTCACGAAAAGTTGCCATTGCACGTGGAATGTCAATCAGCACGATTACTTCACCTGTTTGGTTCTACGGAAGTTTGAAAAAAAAACAGATTAAAAATGTGAATTTATGGTCAGCAAACCAAATTGCAAGTGATCACCATGGTTGTCAGTGAGTTGTTTTTATGCTTAGCGTGCATAGAGGACTGTCAGAGGAAGATATTGCACCCATTTTTTTTACTAAAAAACTTCTTTCATTTAATCATTCTATGCGCTTATATAAAAGTGTATTGAAAATAATAGGGTGGCCCCTTGACTTTTGGACGAGCAGTATATATTAAAACGGTGGATTTTCGTCCCTTAATGCGAAAAATAGCACCTTACGTCCGGTCAGGGCAATTTTGGTGTTCAAATCGCGAATCAAAGTTTATTTTCACGCTCACGCCAACCGCATATTGGGAAGTTAGCAAGCGGGCGCCTTTGAGTTCGTTTTCTCTCGGTGAGCAAATTGCGTCCCTTGGACCACGATCAAAGGGATGAAAATCGGTAAAATGGTTAACGCCCTGTTTATTTGCAATTAACGACCCGTTCTCTCTTAGCGAGCTACAAAACCCATAGCCTCGCCCCCTTTTGAAGGAATAACAGTTATGAATCTAAATATCATATATTGATAGCGCGTGAAAGGAAGACAGGTAGGTGTGTCTAAAACTATCAGCAAAGCAGAATGCGAGAAAGGCCTGGCTTACGCGTAACGACTTGTATGTTAATTAGGAAGCGAGGGAACCCACGTGGAATTGAGTAGATTGAACAAGAATGAGGGGTACCGATGAGAATAAAGTGGATCGATCAAAGTGCTCAATTTTCCATCTTTCACGTGGTCACAGCTTGAGAACCACTGTTGTCATAATTTGATCTGCAATCTAATTTTTCATATATAACCATTGTCTCTCGTATGTGCTGACATATTTCCTATTTTCTGCTTGGTGTATCTGAGGGAAACTGGCCTCACCGTCAGGGATGAAAATTTACCAGGTCTATCTTCTACTCGCTCGCCTGACATCTTTTCTACTGTACCTCACTACTAGTTATAGACTCATAATGTTCAACGTACCTGGTTTGTTTCGAAATATACACATTTTCTCTCAGTAGGAACACTGGCATCTTGTCCTCAGAAATAAACAATACTGTCGTACACAACATGTGGCAAGGCATGGAATTAGGAGTCTGGGCGATGGTCACTACTCTACCATCGAAGAGTCAATCAAAACATTTATTAGCTTATCGATCCGATGTAACTCCTATTCGCTGCCACTCCTAGATACTAGCTCTATCACCACTCAAAGCAAAACTTGCTGCTACCGCTATCGCATCTCGGATCTGACTGACTTGATCTAAAACATCGATTTACAACGAAAACTATTTTGAAACACTCCAGAACAGTTTGTCCGACAAACAACTCACCCGACCATTCAAAAAGCCCGTGAATTGCAATCACGTAGCCGAGCTCTCTTTGCCAATAACAAAACAATTCCAAACCCAACAATGGCCAACCAGGGATGTCAGCACTACTCTTGACCCATTCTTCTCGTTCTATCGATTATTCCCATTAGACTATAAATCAAAAGTGAGCTAATCTCAATCATAAGAGTCAATCTCATAAAAATAATTCTACTCGAATTTTAGTCTTAACCTTTCTAACGGTTACAACGCACCCATAATATATATATATATATATATATATATATATATATATATATATATATATATATATATATATATATATATATATATATATATATATATATATATATATATATATATATATATATATATGTATATATATATATATATGATATGATATGGGAGCACATAACAAATCCACCAATCAACATAAAACAGCATGTACGACGTTTCCTACCTGAGGATATTCCAGATGTAGTTAGGTAGAAAACAAAGTAAGAAAACAATAACAACGACCACCAACATCTTAGCTGTTCTCTGTCTGGCCATGAGCTGTGAAACTATGGCTTGCTGGTCAACGTTCTCTGTGGAGGAATGTGAGTCAGATATGAAACATTGCAGTATTAGTCTATGAACCATAGAACCAAAATATCGCACATCCACTGTACATCTACGTTGTTTTTCTTTCACTTTTTCACTCCTTAATTTTTTTAGGGGTGGAATGGCTAACAAGTATGGCGACCGCCTCGAATTATAAAGGTACCTGGTTCGATTCCCAGTAGAGGGAATATAATTTATGAAAATTTTTTTCAGAACCAGTGGACTTCATAATGCCAAAGTTCTCCCTGGTCTCCTGTGTAATGAGATCGGATGCCTAGCCTTCTCGGATAAGGGCGAAAAGAAAGGTCCCGTGTGCAAGTTGAGCATGTTAAAAATCCCACGGCAGTTGGAAATCGTAAAGAGTAGGCCATCAGGCCGCGGCCCTGGCAGAATTTAAAAATTAGAAACCTAACCACCACCACATAAATACTTATAGAATGTGTAATTCCTAAATACACACTTTTGGATTCTCGCTGGTGCTACGGAGTTCGTGCACTGTGCTGGGATCCTCCTTGTGTGATCTAAGGGAGGAGATCGGAACACTGATAGAGTTGTCAGTGTGCAATGAATATAGTCCTTAAAAACCAAACCAAACTCCTTACTGAGCATAGGGTCATCACCGCAACTGGTATTCTGTTAGAAACTCTTCTCCAAACTCTCTGTAGGTATTTCTTTTTCATGACGAGGTTGCCAGCCCAATACTCTCTTCAGCAACATTTGTTTCCCAATGCATGGCTGCTGGGCCAGGTATTTATTTAAAAATGATAGAATGTTCATGAAATAGCTTCTACATGTTTATCATTCAGTCGTATTCCTTCTAAAGAAAGTTTTCAGGCATTCGACTTATTGCTGATTCCTTTTTTTTCACGAGTTTACAATTACTCTCTTTAAGTTTTCATCTCCTTCACCCAACTTCAGACTTCATTAACTTAACACTCGTAGATAAAATAAAAATATGATCAAAACTATACAGGCCAATTATTGCATAACTGTTTCAAGTTCTTAAAGAATAGTTGTTTCATTCGCACAAATTCGCAACACGAGTTCTGAGTTTGATGTTTTTAACTTTACATGTCGCCATCTCTTTTACTTACAAATAATTATTTTCTTTTTGTAATTTTATATGAGTTTTAGACAGTGAGGATGAGACAATGGGATCTATTATAAGAAGGGAGATAATGATGTTAGTTTATTGCAGAATGTACTTGTCAGATTATTACGTTTTGCAAGGTAACTTGAAGCGAAAGACCGCTGTATCCGCATGAATCAGTAGAGTGCTGTTACGCAAATTAACAGGTAACACGTGGAAGAGTGAGGATACAAGGAAAAACATGAATCTAATGAATGGTGGAATCTGAATATAAGGAGAAGGCACTCTGTATATTCCTTCTATTAGTGTATGAGAGAGAGAAGGTTATCACCTGTGAGCCAATTCATACCAAGAATAAAATCTGTGCCCTGTATGAAACGTAAAGTGAGAAGTCCAATTTATGAGTTCAGAAGTCATCGTGCTAAGTCAAGTTGCTCTAAATGCCAGTCCAGCTGTTTAAAATAATAATATTGTCAAATTCATTTATAATGAGACATATGAAATAATTATTCCCCCGAATGTTACTGATTACAGCTATTGCGTATTTGGGGAATCATTTAAATCTTAGAATGTTTTTTTTTTAAATAACTCACGAGCTGTGGTACTTTTAGTTGCTCTCTAAGTGACTTCTTTTTGGACAGGACGCTTAATATAGTATTTTAAATCAAGCCAAGCCTGACATTCTAATAATAATAAAAAAAATTGACAGATGTTGCGGAGAATCTTTGTGCTGCTGTCTCAACGAGTTACAGGGCGTGAAAGAGAATGGAGACATGTGATCGACCCTTATTTATGGACCCTAAGATGCAGCAATAGAGAATGCAGTCAGCGACCCATAGCTTGACTGCTTGCATCAGGGTCAGCGAACCAGAGCTGACCAAGACCCTACTCTACCTCCAAGTGGTGGTCCTGGAAACAGGCTGCATCACTGCAGTCTGGCTGAGAGAGTAGGGATCGAAGTGGGAAGGCAAACCCGGTCCCAAAAAATGCCATGCTGAAGTCAGATGTGTCGGCCGAAAGGAGCAGATATCGCAGCTTCGCTGTAAACGGACACAACGCAACCAACGTCCTTTTGAGGAAGAACGAGGAAGAAGAAGAAGAAGACCTACTCGAACTTGTACCACGTGATTGTCCGTGGCGCCTCCTTATTAAATATGCAAATCCTCGACTAATCATTTATTATTATTCACTATTAAAATCAGTTACCTCTCTTTGACTATTAATAATCTACCACTCAGTTGAGGCAATTGCAGAAAGCAAAGCGCCGGCAGAGATAACAGAAACAAATAAGCTACACTTACTTCACATTCCATATACTCTGAAACCTGAAAACAGACATGATATTATCAAGATTAATCTTTAGAGAGCTCAGTATTTCTGAAGTAAATTATCACAGCTCTTGGGCTATCTGCCGCTGGTTTAATGTCAGTTATAGTCCAATGTTCTCATAGACTTTTCTGGTAGACTTTGTTTTTCTCATGAAAAGATTTAATCTCGTCATGCTGTTTCCAGCTATGCAACAAAGCCGTTAATCTACACTGTCTATGTTAGTCTGCATCGTCTTGTCTTACATCTGAAACTACGAATGGTAAGCACTTAAAAAGGACCCTTTATATGCTTCTATGAAAATAATGATACTGCTTTTATGTTTTTAATCTGTTTAATTGCAAGTCAATGTTTCCGGGGACTTTATAACCGGTGTTGTTTGAACGTGGTTGTTATCTGTAAATACTCGTATATCATGTGTATTTATCAATTACATCAGTGAACTAGTGCTTTCACTTGTTTCGTAGAAAATGTTTTCCAACATTTTTTTTAAGTACGGCGCTTCTTGCTGCCTTAAAATTGCTGCCTCTTTACCATTCACAGTCTCCTAAAGCTTAAAAAAAAACACCTTTTAATGGCAGTATTGTACAGGTGGAAAAAACATTGCTTTGGGACATAACCGCCTGTCACATCTTTTACTAAACACCAGCTTTCGTAATGAAGTCATCGAGTACTTTAGCTGTCTCGTGAGATTCACATTTTGGCAGGCCATTAGCTGTAATATAGAATGATTCTGTCTTGTCTTTTGCTTGTAGGATAATGGTGCACCTATTTGAAAGTAAGTATTATCTAATGGCATTTCGTTCAGTTTTAACTAAACGGGTTCCATCTGATGTGATCTAAAATCCCTTTGCTTATTTGACTCTTTCTGCGTCTTGCATTTTACTGATGGTATATTTATTTTAACCCTGAGTATATGATACTCTTTCGTGGCATTGGAAAATATTTAGAAATAAAAAGAAATAGGTCCAACACAAGATAACAGTCTTCAGCTCAAATGTCAAGTCAATAACATTGTATGGCTATGAAACACGGAGAACAACAATAAAAGCAACCAGCAAGTTACAGATTTTCATAAATAAGTGCTTGCATAGAAGGACTGAAATAACACAACAGGTCAGCAGTATGGAATTGATGACAAAAGCCAGACAAATACAAGTAGACAAAGAAATGAAAATAAGACGCTGGCCGTTGATAGGAAACGGATTGATGAAACCTAGTGATAGGAAACGGATTGATGAAACCTAGTGATTGTGGTGAAGTGGGATGTTATAAATATTTATAGGGGACTTAGTGTACTGACTGAGATCAGCTGTGAAGGTATCTATATCTAATAAGAGTAGTGTATTATAGATAACCTTACTTGCTGCCACATATATATATATATCTCAGTCAGAATTATTCTGGAATAGTGTGATGACTACGTTGTATGTCTAGGGTATGTGTATGATGAAGTGTAAGTCATAACAACAACAGACAGATAAACAATTTAATTTATTCCACCACACTTGACAACACTGTGACACTCACATACATAAAACACTCTACAAGGATATCTTAAAGGAGTCACTGATAACTTTTCAAATAACAATATGTATTCATTTCTGTCATGAATGACTATGTGTCCTGATTCAAATACAAAGGGAACCAGGAATCACAATCAATTTTAATTACAAGTTATATGTACAGAATTTATCAATATGAATATTGTAGTGACATATATTATTAAAAGTATCCTATGTGTGTCAGTTGTGTAGTAGTAATATGAGGTAATACTGGTTTTGTTTTGTTCAAGCTCTGTTGGTATTTGTCATCATGACTTCAATAGTTTGTCTTTATTGGAACTAATATTGGAGATGTTCTCAGTTCCTGATATTAAAACAATTTACTTCCCCTCTTAAGTTTATGTTACAATGTTATTTTAAGATGGGGGTACATAATTTTGAGCTCAGCTGGCCACATCAGCTTATCTTGCGTGATGGCGGCAGGAAAGGACTCCTCTGCTCGATTTCTCCCCTGTGCTCTGGAGACACCTCACTGATAGCTAAATGGACCAAGGAGTATGCTGTCCGACTCTGGATTCAGCAAAGCTCTGACCAGGTGCTGCTCAATACCATCAAGACCACGGTCCCTGAAAACAAGAAGGATGTACCTTCTACTTCATAACTAATTTATACTCTCTTTTTACACTGAACACAATACATCACAAACATTGAGTTCAGAGCGTTAGGCCAACTGTCAGCTTCATCTGAAATACTTTATACCAGTATTAACCTCCTGAATGGTTACTACGCCTCTGCACTTCCAGCATTATTTCTTTCTAGTCAATCATCTAGGTGTCAGTGTACTGTTTGGCCATTCCATGCCGTTTTACTTTCCTCCGACACCTTCTGTTCAGGCTGGAGCATTATAGGCTTTACATCATGTTTGCTACTGAACTACACATATATACAGGCATAAATTAACAATTCACATTCAATTTTCATTAAAAGATACTGAATGTTTCAAGCTTACCACAATTCATGGAAACAAACACAGATACGTTGATTAGCAATGAATTCTGGCACAAATACTGGCACAAATTCCCATCTGCTTATGTTCCAGGCTTTTATTTAGCAAAAATATGAGCTGGCTTCAACGCACTGTTGCTTTATCAAGCTTATTTGAACTAGTGGTCTCGAACTAACGCTCCTAAGTGAGTATTGTGGTGAAGTGGGATGTTATAAATATGTATAGGGGACTTAGTGTACTGACTGAGATCAGCTGTGAAGGTATCTATATCTAATAAGAGTAGTGTATTATAGATAACCTTACTTGCTGCCACATATATGTATATCTCAGTCAGAATTATTCTGGAATAGTGTGATGACTACGTTATATGTCTATGGTATGTGTATGATGAAGTGTAAGTCAAAACAACAACAGACAGATAAACAATTTAATTTATTCCACCACACTTGACAACACTATGACACTCACATACATATAACACTCTAAAGGATATCTTAAAGGAGTCACTGATAACTTTTCAAATAACAATATGTATTCATTGCTGTTATGAATGAATATGTGTCCTGATTCAAAAACAAAGGGAACCAGGAATCACAATCAATTTTACTTACAAGTTATATGTACAGAATTTATCAATATGAATATGTAATGACATATATTATTAAAAGTATCCTATGTGTGTCAGTTGTGTAGTAGTAATATGAGGTAATACTGGTTTTGTTTTGTTCAAGCTCTGTTGGTATTTGTCATCATGACTTCAATAGTTTGTCTTTATGGGAACTATTATTGGAGATGTTCTCAGTTCCTGATATTAACACAATTTAATTCCCCTCTTAATGTTATTTTTACAAGGTCATTTTAAGCTGGGGGTACATAATTTTGAGCTCAGCTGGCCACATCAGCTTATCTGGCGTGATGGCGGCAGGAACAGACTCCTCGGCTCTGGAGACACCTCACTGATAGCTAAATGGACCAAGGAGTATGCTGTCCGACTCTGGATTCAGCAAAGCTCTGACCAGGTGCTGCTCAATACCATCAAGACCACGGTCCCACAATTCATGGAAACAAACACAGATACGTTGATTAGCAATGAATTCTGGCACAATTACTGGCACAAATTCCCATCTGCTTATGTTCCAGGCTTTTATTTAGCAAAAATATGAGCTGGCTTCAACGCACTGTTGCTTTATCAAGCTTATTTGCACTAGTGGTCTCGAACTAACGCTTCTAAGTGAGTATATCAGCGAGTCTGGCCAATCGAGCCACGTTTCGACAAGGGTTTGAAAAAATTTTAACTTCCTACGTCTCCCCTAACAACCAGGATAGCATTTATAGCCCGACTAATCGTGTTTAGCCTTACATATCATTCCAGCCAATCAGTTCAAATGTAACTTGTGGCCCATTTCCCGTACAATGGTGGTGTAAAAAAATCTACCACTGAGCGATTCTGATTTTGGGTGTTGTCTGACAGCACTATCATTTTATTTTGGCTATAACTTGTTAATTCCTAGACTATTTGCATAACGTTGTACATATTCTTTGTCAGCAAACCCTAAGGAACCCAAATATCCAAATTTAAAAGAGCTAAGTGGCTGCGTTCAAAATATGCAATTTCTAGGATAGTCGTGTAGTTGTTTTATTTTTTATGTGAGAACCGCCACCTGTCCTGCTGTACTGTCAGACTAATGTCAGGATTTCGGACATAAAACAGTAGAATGTCAGGTTTCCCCAATAAGCGTTTTTCAGATTTTAAAACCTAACTCTGGGAAGGGTAGTGAATTTATCACTGTCCGTCTGAAAAAAAGTTAGTGCATGTAGTCTTACACGCGTGATGGCAGCATTTGTGTATCGCGCGACGCGTGTTTAGTGTTCGGCTTTCTGCCTCTCCCTTCTCGCTATCCTTTTGTCCATCTGTCTTTTGTTTTTGGTAACATAGTGTAGAAAAAGACATGAATGGAATTTAAAATTTAGGTCAACTTGCATATTTCAAGGTTTTTCTTAGAAAGGCAGCACATTTTATTGTGTGTTTGGGAAACGCGTGTATGTTGCAGAAGGCCTTTAATATCAACGTGAAACGTTACAATTTGCCGACGAAGTAGAAAAGAAGGGGGGATTTCGAGTACTGTCATTGTGACAGCACTGTTCTTTACCATTCTTCTTCCTTTATTTATTATATGTATTTATTAGGCTTTTTATTTACTTGATAATTTATATATGTGGATTAGAATATTCCACGACAAGTATATCAGCGAGTCTGGCCAATGGACAAGTGTTTGAAAAAATTTTAACTTCCTACGTCTCCCCTAACAACCAAGGATAGCATTTATAGCCCGACCAATCGTGTTTAGTCTTATATTTGTTGCGCTCCAATCAAATTGGAGTTTACATGGTAGGCTATTTCCGTACGCACGGTTTTTTTAAACACGTTATAAAAAATTTTATGAGCAGAAATGATTTCATGCTGTCAGGCATCCCCACTATTTTATTTTGGTTATAACTTGTTAATTCCTAGACTATTTGCGTAACGTTTTACATATTCTTTGTCAGCAAGCCCTAAGGAACCCAAATATACAAATTTAAAAGAGCTAAGTGGCTGCGTTCAAAATATGCAATTTCTAGGATAGTCGTGTAGTTGTTTTTTTTTTTTTTTTTTTTTTTTATGTGAGAACCGCCACCTGTCCTGCTGTACTGTCAGACTAATGTCAGGATTTCGGACATAAAAACCATCTAGAATGTCAGGTTTCCCCAATAAGCGTTTTTCAGGTTTTAAAAACCTAACTTTGGGAAGGTTAGTGTTTTTATCACTGTCCGTCCGAAAAAGTTAGTGCATGTGGCCTTACACGCGTGATAGTAGTAATTGTGTATCGCGCGACGCGTGTTTTGTGTTGCACGTGTTCGGCTTTAATGCCTCTCCCTTCTCTCTATCCTTTAGTCCATCTGTCTTTAGTTACGCCGTGTATAAAATGGAATGAATGAAATATTTAAATTAGGTCATTGATCAGCTTGGTATCTCAATGTTTTTCCAAGAAATACAGCACACGTTTCATTGAAGAAAGCGGGTAATAATATAGTAGGCTTTTACTATCAACGTGAAAGCGTTACAATTTGCAGACGAAGCATAAAACAAAGGGGATTTCGAGTACTGTCATTGTGACAGCACTGTTCTTTTACCATTCTTCTTTTTTATTAGCGGGCATTATATGTTTATTAGGCTTTATATTTACCTTGATAATTTATATATGTGGATTAGAATATTTCCACGACATCCATCCCTCTTAAAACAGACATCCCATGTCAGTCCTTTATTCTATATACACATAGATAAATGTAAGTCAACTTGACTTTACTCTGCTGTGGTGCTATCATGGTTTTATGTAGTTGGGTCCATTCAGAGTAGGCACTACTCATGAAATCTGCCTCAGACTTCTACAACCAATAATATATTTCGGTTATGTTACTGAACAGCCGCAAGTGTGAGTGCTTGTCTTAATGCTGCTTCGCAACCCGTATTCACCATTTCTCTTCTCTGAGTCTGCGCAATGACATGTCCAGAGAACATTATATTTCCCTCAAAATGTACGTTATGAGGAGATAACATATACCTGGTGATAGCAGAGTTTTCGTAGTGGATCCCATAATCTTCTTATTATCCTGTATGAAACATTCGGAATATCCTCAATCAAAGAGGCAACTCAGGGATTCATTACGTTCCTCCGAAATGTTTACATCCAACAATTTTCTCATCATTCTAGAGAAGACACTAGGCGCATTCTTCAATCCAAATGGCAATCTATTAAACTCATAGTGTCCTTCTGAGGTACTAAAAGCTAGGTATGGTCTAACCTCAGGCTTTACTGGAATCTGATAGTATCCTTTACTCAGATCCACTTTTGAGAATATTTAGCTTTATTTAGTCTGGCAAACAGCTGATTTGTATCCGGCAATGGATCCACCTGTCCTTCTGTAATAGCATTCAGTCTCCTGTAATCTATACAGAGTCTATGTTCTCCAGAGGGCTTCCTTAAGAGTACAACACCGGAACTATATGAGGATTCACTGTGTGAAATAATTCCCTCCTTCAATAGATAGTCTATCTCTTCCTTCAAAGCTTTCTCCTTAGCAAACGGAATCGAATATGGTTTCATACAGACAGGTGTGGGGTCTATCAGTTTCATATCATATTCCAATAGGTTTGTATGCCCTGGTCGGTCTGTTAACACCTCTGCATGATTATTTAGAACCTGTTGCACTCTCTCTTTCTGAGTTTTCGTTAAATGTGTACTGATTTTCACCTGTGCTGCTGTCTCACAGGGGTGTAATGGATACTCAAATGATGAAAGTGGTTCCTTTTTCATCTCCATGGCGATGGACAAGGTCAACAAGTGTGTCTCTTCCTGATGTTCTCTTTCCAAATATTTCTTCAGGAGATTCACATGATAGATTTTTTCTTTCCCCTTCTTATCTATCTTATAATTTGTTCTAGACACCTTCTCTAAAACTGTATATGGACCCTGCCATCCAATTTGTAACTTATTCTGACTCCCGGGCAAAAGAAGCAGTACTTTCTCTCCCACAGCCAAATTTCTGTCTTTCGCCTTCCTGTTATAATAGGCAGCATGTTTCTTCCTGGCTTGTTTCAAATTTTCATTGGCAAGTTTCCAGCCAGTTTTTAAACGAGTGGTCAGCTCATTCACATATTGGTATGAAGATGTAATGTTTTCCTCTGCCTTTTCATCAGTCCACGTTCTTAACAAAGCTACATATGGACCTTTAATTGTGTGGACCTATTTGTCCATGCACCGGTATGGTCTCTTCCACTCGAAGCTTTATAGTGATGATTTTTCCTCCCAGAATTATCATTCACAAAACGACCGCTACCAATTTTTCTCTTGGGGCTGTCTCCCCACTTAAAATTCTTGCTGAGAGATTTCCTCTCTACATCTTCTTCCTCCAGTTTGTTTAAGTCCGATTGAGGGATTTTCGGCTTATCCTGGGGTAAGACATCTTTTTGCACTCTCCGCATAGTGGCCATTGTAAAACAGTTAAGTGAAGCTTGTCCGTGAAAAGGGGCTTCCCATTCCATTTGGTCCACTGTATCAAATCTATTTTTCTTTTTATTGTCAGGCCTAATTTTGCCCCATGGCGTGTCCAGGTCCTGATCAATATTCCCACTTGTGGGTGTTCCCTCATGTGCTATGCTACACCTTTCTACAAAATTCTCAATGTCCCATCTTGCTTTAGGCCAATAATAATTGTGAGCCACCTTTTGAATGATGGTACCTATCTTCTCATGGTCCCCATCTGGTTTCACATGTAGGCTCCTTATTAAGTCTGCCCTATATCTTTTAGGAAGTACCAGCTGTCCTTGACCTTTGGATCTAGCTCCAGTCTTCCTATACATCAACTTGTTTTTCATGTAAAAATCTCCCTTGCCTGGAGTTGTATGACAAGTTGACAATTTTCTGAAACAAGGCTTGAGTGTTTTATCCCCAGCCTGTGCCTTCCTCATCTCTTCTGGAGTGGTCTCTAACATAATATCCTCCTCCTGTCTTGAGGTCGACCTGACCTGAAGGGTTGCCATATACACAGGTTTCCTTCTGCAACGGTCAGTGTCATGATTGTCCATCTGACAATTCTTACACCACCTTTTTCCGTGGTTGAAAGATTTTCTTTCATCATATTTCCTTTCATCGAATTGTGGGAATTTATTTTTATTTTCATACCGTGGCCTATCAAACTGGTGCTTACCTTGGTTTTGATCCCTAGGATCAAATTTATTAAAGTTCTGTGGTGCCCTAAAGTTATCCACCTGTTTCTTTTTATTACCTGTTACCTCTGCTTGAGCTGCTTGATACCTTTCAGCAACATTTAGCAACTCACCCAGCCTCTCTGCACCTTGTTCCATGAGAAACTTTCTCAGGTCTGGAGCCATGGACTCTCTTAGTTGCTCTATAAGGACCATTTCCTTAAGATCTTGGGTTTTCCCCAGAGAAGTCAATTTCTCCAAGTATGTCTCTATTCGTGCAGAGAACTGGTGATAGGTTTCACCTGACAGTAGTTTAGCATTCCTAAATTTTTTCCTATAAAATTCTGCATTCTTTTCATACCTTAACAAAAGAGCCTGCTTCAGCATGTCATAATTTTCCTGATCACCTCTGCTCATTTTTGCAAAAAACTTCATAAGCTGCCCCACGAAGTCCCTGAGATAACTTTAAGCTCCACCTTTCTCTCTCTAACCCATAAGTGGTAGCTAATAGTTCATACCTATTTAGGTAGCTCTCTATATCATCGTCTTTCTCAACAAAATGATCTAAATGAAAATTCATAGCTGAGGTTGAGGCTCCTTGGCTAGCAGTGGCATCAGAGGCAAAGGGACTGGCACCATTTTCAGGAGCATGGCCCTGAAACTCAAACTCCCTTAGTCGTAACTCATGTTCCCTTTGTAATCTCTTCTCCTCCTTTTCTGCTTCCCTCTCTGCAGTCAATCTTCTTTCTTCTGCTTCCCTTTCTGCAGCTAATTTCTTCTCTTCCCTTTCTGCAGCTAATTTCTTCTCTTCCCTTTCTGCAGCCAATCTTTTGTCTTCTCTTTCTGCCTCCAATTTCTTAGCCTCAGCCTCAATCTGCAACCTCTTAGTCTCAGCCTCAGCCTCAAATTGTAACTTCTTAATTTCCCTTTCAGCCTCTAACTTTCTTTCGGCCTCTTTTTCTAATCTTCTTTCTTCGCGTTCAATAAATTTGTCACATTCCGTAGTGACATAGGCAACCATAACTTGCCCATCTAATCCTAACTCTTTTGCAGTCTGAACAGCAGCAGATCGAAACTTGGCCAGGTCCGCCATTGTCTATCAGGTAAATTTATACAATGTCTAACCAACAATTCAATCTCTAATTATATATCTAATGGACAACACAGGCACCGTGAGCTCAACCTTATTTAATTCCCCCCAAGGATACCTTTTAATTCTTATATTCCCTGAAGTGAATTACCCCCAATATTTTTAATAGGTAAAGATTCAAAATCCCAAGAGCGAGACCCCAATATATGTGGTGAAGTGGGATGTTATAAATATTTATAGGGGACTTAGTGTACTGACTGAGATCAGCTGTGAAGGTATCTATATCTAATAAGAGTAGTGTATTATAGATAACCTTACTTGCTGCCACATATATATATATATCTCAGTCAGAATTATTCTGGAATAGTGTGATGACTACGTTGTATGTCTAGGGTATGTGTATGATGAAGTGTAAGTCATAACAACAACAGACAGATAAACAATTTAATTTATTCCACCACACTTGACAACACTGTGACACTCACATACATAAAACACTCTACAAGGATATCTTAAAGGAGTCACTGATAACTTTTCAAATAACAATATGTATTCATTTCTGTCATGAATGACTGTGTCCTGATTCAAATACAAAGGGAACCAGGAATCACAATCAATTTTAATTACAAGTTATATGTACAGAATTTATCAATATGAATATTGTAGTGACATATATTATTAAAAGTATCCTATGTGTGTCAGTTGTGTAGTAGTAATATGAGGTAATACTGGTTTTGTTTTGTTCAAGCTCTGTTGGTATTTGTCATCATGACTTCAATAGTTTGTCTTTATTGGAACTAATATTGGAGATGTTCTCAGTTCCTGATATTAAAACAATTTACTTCCCCTCTTAAGTTTATGTTACAATGTTATTTTAAGATGGGGGTACATAATTTTGAGCTCAGCTGGCCACATCAGCTTATCTTGCGTGATGGCGGCAGGAAAGGACTCCTCTGCTCGATTTCTCCCCTGTGCTCTGGAGACACCTCACTGATAGCTAAATGGACCAAGGAGTATGCTGTCCGACTCTGGATTCAGCAAAGCTCTGACCAGGTGCTGCTCAATACCATCAAGACCACGGTCCCTGAAAACAAGAAGGATGTACCTTCTACTTCATAACTAATTTATACTCTCTTTTTACACTGAGCACAATACATCACAAACATTGAGTTCAGAGCGTTAGGCCAACTGTCAGCTTCATCTGAAATACTTTATACCAGTATTAACCTCCTTAATGGTTACTACGCCTCTGCACTTCCAGCATTATTTCTTTCTAGTCAATCATCTAGGTGTCAGCGTACTGTTTGGCCATTCCATGCCGTTTTACTTTCCTCCGACACCTTCTGTTCAGGCTGGAGCATTATAGGCTTTACATCATGTTTGCTACTGAACTACACATATATACAGGCATAAATTAACAATTCACATTCAATTTTCATTAAAAGATACTGAATGTTTCAAGCTTACCACAATTCATGGAAACAAACACAGATACGTTGATTAGCAATGAATTCTGGCACAAATACTGGCACAAATTCCCATCTGCTTATGTTCCAGGCTTTTATTTAGCAAAAATATGAGCTGGCTTCAACGCACTGTTGCTTTATCAAGCTTATTTGAACTAGTGGTCTCGAACTAACGCTCCTAAGTGAGTATATCAGCGAGTCTGGCCAATGGAGCCACGTTTCGACAAGTGTTTGAAAAAATTTTAACTTCCTACGTCTCCCCTAACAACCAAGGATAGCATTTATAGCCCGACCAATCGTGTTTAGTCTTATATTTGTTGCGCTCCAATCAATTTGGAGTTTACATGGTAGGCTATTTCCGTACGCACGGTTTTTTTAAACACGTTATAAAAAATTTTATGAGCAGAAATGATTTCATGCTGTCAGGCATCCCCACTATTTTATTTTGGTTATAACTTGTTAATTCCTAGACTATTTGCGTAACGTTTTACATATTCTTTGTCAGCAAGCCCTAAGGAACCCAAATATACAAATTTAAAAGAGCTAAGTGGCTGCGTTCAAAATATGCAATTTCTAGGATAGTCGTGTAGTTTTTTTTTTTTTTTTTTATGTGAGAACCGCCACCTGTCCTGCTGTACTGTCAGACTAATGTCAGGATTTCGGACATAAAACAGTAGAATGTCAGGTTTCCCCAATAAGCGTTTTTCAGGTTTTAAAACCTAACTCTGGGAAGGGTAGTGTTTTTATCACTGTCCGTCCGAAAAAGTTAGTGCATGTGGCCTTACACGCGTGATAGTAGTAATTGTGTATCGCGCGACGCGTGTTTTGTGTTGCACGTGTTCGGCTTTATGCCTCTCCCTTCTCTCTATCCTTTAGTCCATCTGTCTTTAGTTACGCCGTGTATAAAATGGAATGAATGAAATATTTAAATTAGGTCATTGATCAGCTTGGTATCTCAATGTTTTTCCAAGAAATACAGCACACGTTTCATTGAAGAAAGCGGGTAATAATATAGTAGGCTTTTACTATCAACGTGAAAGCGTTACAATTTGCAGACGAAGCATAAAACAAAGGGGATTTCGAGTACTGTCATTGTGACAGCTCTGTTCTTTACCATTCTTCTTCCTTTATTTATTATATGTATTTATTAGGCTTTATATTTACTTGATAATTTATATATGTGGATTAGAATATTCCACGACAGTGATAGGAAACGGATTGATGAAACCTAGTGATAGGAAACGGATTGATGAAACCTAGTGATAGGAAACGGATAGATGAAACCCAGTGTTAGGAAACGGATTGATGAAACCTAGTGATAGAAAACAGATTGATGAAACCTAGTGATAGACAACGGATTGATGAAACCTAGTGATAGGAAACGGATTGATGAAACCTAGAGATAGCAATACAAGGCAGTAGTTGTTCTGGAACCCTAAGAGTAAGAGAGGCAAAGTCGGACCAAGGAACACATAGAGAAGAAAACTGGAGACAGAAATGAAAGGCATGATGAAGAATGACAAGACCTTGAGCTGATGGCACGTGACACAAGACCTTGAGCTGATGGCACGTATTAATGTATTGAAGGCCTATGTTTGTTTGGGAGCTGAATGATAATGATGATAATGACAATAATGATGTTGATGATGATGTTAATGATGTTAATGATAATGATGATGATGTTGATGATGATGATGATGATAATGATGTTAATGATAATGATGATAATGATGATGATGTTAATGATGAGGATAATGATGTTAATCATGATGATGATAATGATATTGATGATGATCTTTATGATGAGCTATGCGTCCTAAATTATCATTACTGCTTCAAACATCTTAGTTCGATCAGATATTTAGACAATAGGACATAAATCCGACAACAACAGGGGCTGACATCAACCAATACAATACAATACAAATACATTTGGCTCAAAAACAAAAACGTTCACCTCCACACAACCGCGTTGCGACAGAGGTTATGAAAATAGATTTCATATATCTACATTTTTCTTCCACCTGGCTTTCACCGGGTTTCCTTTATGTTATGCACGTTTTGTTAACGTAAAACCCTCCTACACTTAGATATCTGTCTCTTTCTTAATTTAGCCATGCCTATATAGTTTTTTGTCTTTCTCTACTGTCTTATAGGCACTAGGAACGTTTACAATCAGACGTTGTAATAGTGACAGGTAGACGGAACGCTTAGAGAGGGGACGGGGTGGTAGATTTGTAGAGAACCAATGGCGACTATTCAAAAAGTCGTACTTTTGGCAAAGGGGGAGATAAGCTAATGAAGTTAAGTCGTATTTTCGGTAAGACATTGGTCAGGGGGAATTAATCTAAGAACAAGGGAAGATAATCACAGTTACCCCCCCCTACCTCCGTTTTTTTGGAACGTGAGCAGATACGGTGAGAGTCGCCAGATCAAAAGACCGTTCGCTCGTTGCCAGAGTCTGCAAGCGGTGAAAGGTGGCAATTTTATCTTTGATTCGCAGATCGAACGAAGAAATCACCGAAATCTGAGCGAAGGCGTCAAAACTAGCAAGTGCTAGTGAATTTCTACCAATTTAAGATATATACCGCATCCTTTAAAATTCATTATTCAGTACCCACATGATTTTTCAGAACCAACTAGCTTCGATTGCTAGACCATTGTTAAAGTGGATTTCTTAGTATTTTCGATTGGAGAAGTTCTAGATTTCTGTGTTTGCGGTAAATATTATACTAGAAGTGTGAGGGATTATATTATTAAGTCCATCATTATATTTCACTAAGATTTACTGTGTAGAGTGATTTACTGGTTAGGGTCCGTCAAATATATTTCACTAGGATTTTGTTGTGTGTTAATTGACTAGCAGAATTAAAATAATATATAGCAAAATTGTTCCGACTGTAGCGTTAATCTAATTAACTGATATTAACCAGTAAGAGATATTTTAATAGACTAGTAAATGCACTATTCATTTTGAGTACTGACGAAATATATATTTATTTCTAATTCACGATGATTAATTTTGTAAATGACTAGAATTTATTTCACGGGGTTTTTAAACGATAAGATAAGCTCTAAGCTTTTAGTTCTAATTAAAGTTAAATAACCGAAGTGGATAATAATATTGTATTTTACGCGGGTTAGGATAGGTTTGAGAATACTATATTGTGGTTAAGTATTTTGTATTTTTTCTTCCTATATCTAGTACTGGGTCACACACCAAAAAACTACCAGCGGTTTCCATATAAATCTGAGAAAACGGGTCTAAGTCTACGTCTAACAGACGCAAATACAAACATTCTTCAGCTAAGAGCGGGTCTTTAAGGTTGACATGTTCGGTCTCTTAGTTTACTCAGAAGAGAGCGAGTACCAACAAAAGACAAATAAGAATTAAGTGTAACTGGATCTATAGATATCCAGATTTCCTTTTTACATTTTTATATATCCAGTCAGCCCACAGTGGCGAATAATATCAAACACTAACATTTCCCGACTACCGACCAGTTGTGTTGTGGCGAAGATTTATACAGAACAGATTTACATACCTGACATTCCGTTAAGTATTGAAACATTTTAAGCTAATGACACTGTGAACACTAGAACGCATGAATATTTACCGATCTGGAGAAATTGAGGTGAAACGAACAGATTCAATAAAATAGTAACAAAGCAAGCGTTTCCCCAAATCAGAGGATTAAATCAGTAAATTTTGGGAAAACTGTGGCTTGTTTTGCCAAATAAAACCAACACTGGATCTGTGGCGCTTACTCGGGAGTTCTGTTCCAGACATGTTAATCAACAAATTAGGTAAGCACGATTGAAAGCGAGAGAAAGAAGGAGTGAATACTTCTTATATTGTATAACTAATATACTCACTTTGTTTGTTTTTTTTCTTCTTATGTTTGCTAATACTGTTCATTTCAGAATAGATAAACTAGAAACTCTGTTCTTTACAGTAAAGTCAAATTCTATACCATAGTGCTAATCTTTTGACCTTTTGGGGGTTAATTAACTTCTTCTTTGGGAACCTGTCTCAACAGAGGGAATTGCACTTATATGTGTATTTCTTTATTAATTATGTAACCTATGATTTCTATATTCTGATATTTCTGTATAATAAATGTTGTGAAGTTTCTTTATGATAAATGAACATTAACATAAACCTTATTATCTGTGTCGGTCAGCTCGTCACAATATCCCTATTCCATTACTATAGTTTTTCACGTTTGTGCGTCTAATTGTCGTCACTTATCTGTGTGTGTGTGTGTGAGTGGTATATATATATATATATATATATATATATATATATATATATATATATATATATATATATATATATATAATATATATATATATATATATATATATATATATATATATATCTATATTAATATAGGAAAGGGAAACTGTCTGAACAACAAATTTTAGTCGCAACCGATAGGCTTGGACTGGAGTAAGCTTTTCAAATGCAGGGACAGACTCTACCATTCACCAACTCACTGGTGAAATCTTATCTGTTTTACCTTATCTCGCACTGTGTCATCACCTTTTTCAGTTCTATTCAGACGGGACCCTAACATTGTTCTTAATCACCTATCGAAAATTTGCGCACGCGTCATGGCAAGAAGGATCTGAATAAATTAATAAGTGCTTAACGCCACCACTAAATCAAGCGTCAACGATCCAAGAAAGCCACCATCAAATATATGTCTTGGGCTATATTATATACTAAACTATCATTATTGTGGCGTGGGCTCCCTAATCTTCCGTAGTGGCCCACGAAAAAAGAGTAAATAACCTTTACTCAAGAATTACTCTTGGCAGTACAATTTATAGGGTGGTAGTATTCATATGTAGGAAGCACTGGAGGATGAAGGAAATCAACTGCAAACTAGCTGAATTATACTTTGTTGCAGCAAGATTTTCCCCCTCGCCGCATATATATATATATATATATATATATATATAATATATATATATATATATATATATATATATATATATATATATATATATATTATATATTATATAATATATATATATATATATATATATATATATATATATTATATATATATATATATATATATATATATGACAGCGCCATCTTGAGGTCTGTCGTTCTCGGCGCTGGCCCCATCTGGGCAGTCATGTTGTCTATGTGGTTTAGTGCCTTTTGATCACGTTATCTTCAAGCAGATTTATTACAAGGCCATAATAAAGCCTACATATTAGTAGTGTTTTTGCTCTAGTTGTGTATATCTGTGTTTTCATGCATTCTGGAGCAATAATCGCGTGTGTTATCTGTGTGGCGCAGATTAATGCGCGTAAGCGCGCAGTAAATTGAGTGGTTAGGCCAGGGCCTATAAAAAGGGGTAGCAAGCGGCGAAACCGGTCTATGTTGAGACAGCCGCCCAGTAAGAACAGACGAAGAAGACACACAAGAGCCAAGCTGTAAATGCCTTGAGCACACAGTCTATGAACACTGACTGGGTGTTCGTTGGATTGTTTGTTTGATTGTTTGTTTGGTGTTCGGTTCTGTTCGGTAGAATTAAATGTTGATCTGCATAAGGCTTTGGGTTGCTTGAATTGTTAAGTCTGCTGCTGAGAGGATTGCAAGCAACCAATAATTGCAACCCCTGTCAAACGATCCTTTATAAATTTTCTTGGTGCACGGGTCTTGGGTGTGAGGAACCCCTAGCGCCCCTGTCACAAGTGGCGTCGTCGGCAGGATTGACAGACAGCACGCAGTGAAGCAACTCTTCAGCAATCAGAGCAGCAACAGCCGAAACAGTAGAACACCCAGTTCAGTGCAAGGCGAGGGACGGGATCATCCAGTTTGTCAAGATTTCTAGTCAACTCTACTAGCAACAAGATGGCGGCACGCAACACACGCGCTGCTAGTAGAACTGATAACGAAGATGTGGCTGAGGTGGATGACCCTGTGGTAGGGCTGGAGCGTCAACAAGAACGAGTGCAGTACATCGTGGTACCTACTCACAAGAGAGTGCGGTGCTTTGGGGAGCGCACGGGTCCTACGGCTGAGGAATATGTCAGAGAGGTGAGCGCTGCCTGGAGAGTAGGGATGATGAGTAAAGAGGACCAGGCAGATGTTATTCCTGACAGTGTGACCCCAAGTGTCCGTAGGGAGCTGAGGATTCAGGCTGATGACGGTGACCCAGAAGCAATGCTACATTCCATTCTTAGGGTGTATGGGGAGCGTCGGAGCATCCCAGAAATAATGGCCGCGTTCTACTCTACCCGGCAAGGTGCAAGGGAGTCTCTTTGGGAATTCTCCCATCGCATTCACGAGGTGTTTGAAAGTGTTGTAAGGGCACAAAAGCAGAACAACGTCACTCCCTTGGCGCCATCCTTTCTTCGTGACCAGTTTGCTGCTTGTCTGAGAGATGACCTAGTAAGAAAGCTTGCAAAGGAAATGATCATCAAGGAGCCTACAGCATCGTTCACGTCGGTGAGGGACTATGCCCTACGGTTTTTGGAGACTGAGCCCACTTCTGGGGCTGGTGTTGCCAGTGTCGAAGCAGCTTCGGGGGCTGGTGTTGCCAGTGTTGAAGTGGCAAGAACAGAGACTGTGTCAGATACTCGTGCATTAAACGCAGAAGTAAAGCGGCTGAGAGCACAGGTGGCTCAATTAGAGGCTAAAATTGATGCGATGTCTCAGGAGCAGGGGAGACGTACCAGGACAGTTCGTTGTTTTAGATGCAGAGAACTAGGCCACGTACAGAATCGATGTCCACAGGCGTTAAACTAGACCCCTCTGCGGCTGGGAGTCAGGTTACAGAAGGGGAGCAGAATGGCTCAAAGATAAAGATGGTTGGTGGTCGACCGGAGTGTGAGGCGCTTATTGCAGGGAAGAAAGTCAAAGGCGGCCAGGGATGTAAGGGTAGCAGGAGGCGACCCAGGGCACCAAGGAAGCCTAGGAAAATAAGATGCTTCAACTGTGGAGACCTTTCGAACCACATGGCAGCCAAGTGTCCCCAGGGCCCGCTTCCTAAGCGATGTTTCCATTGTAGGTCCCCGGACCATTTTATATCGGTTTGCCCATCAAAGAGCGCCCTCTCTAAGCGTACCAACACATCTACATTGCCGTCACAGTGCAAGCCAAGAGATGGCCGTGGCAACTGTCACCATAAGGGCGCCGGGAAAAGTGGTCGGCATTTAGAGGAGAAGACTCATCTAAAACTCGTTGAAGGACACGTTTCCAGGCTACGAGGGGCGCACGTAAGAGCAGAGCCACCGTTGCAGAGTTTTGCAGCAGTCCGGAAAGAGAGATGTGACAAGCTGTCGTGTTCTACTCCACTACAGGTCGGAGAATTGGTGAAGAAGAGAATGCACGACGCTGAGAGATCCGAGATTCGTGATATGTGGTCAGAAGACGAGTACGTTGTAGTTCGTGCTCCCACAATGACAGGGGGTCCATATATCATCCAACGAATGGACAGAGCGAGTCCGAGCATTAGAGTAACCAGCAATGAACTTTTCAAAAGGTGATCCTCCAGATTTGGAGAATACGACTGAAGCGCCTGATTTAGTGCAGTTGTCGGGACGACAACAAAATCAGGCGGGGAATATGTGACAGCGCCATCTTGAGGTCTGTCGTTCTCGGCGCTGGCCCCATCTGGGCAGTCATGTTGTCTATGTGGTTTAGTGCCTTTTGATCACGTTATCTTCAAGCAGATTTATTACAAGGCCATAATAAGCCTACATATTAGTAGTGTTTTTGCTCTAGTTGTGTATATCTGTGTTTTCATGCATTCTGGAGCAATAATCGCGTGTGTTATCTGTGTGGCGCAGATTAATGCGCGTAAGCGCGCAGTAAATTGAGTGGTTAGGCCAGGGCCTATAAAAAGGGGTAGCAAGCGGCGAAACCGGTCTATGTTGAGACAGCCGCCCAGTAAGAACAGACGAAGAAGACACACAAGAGCCAAGCTGTAAATGCCTTGAGCACACAGTCTATGAACACTGACTGGGTGTTCGTTGGATTGTTTGTTTGATTGTTTGTTTGGTGTTCGGTTCTGTTCGGTAGAATTAAATGTTGATCTGCATAAGGCTTTGGGTTGCTTGAATTGTTTAGTCTGCTGCTGAGAGGATTGCAAGCAACCAATAATTGCAACCCCTGTCAAACGATCCTTTATAAATTTTCTTGGTGCACGGGTCTTGGGTGTGAGGAACCCCTAGCGCCCCTGTCACATATATATATATATATATATATATATATATATATATATATATATATATATATATATACATATATGTGTGTGTGTGTGTGTGTATGTATATGTGCGCGTGCGTGTGTGTAAGCTGAGTAAGTACGGATGAAAACAAAAACCAAATGTTATTAATTGCAACTCTATATTTATATTTACACATATATATTAACGTGTATGTATATATATATTACCTCGAGTAACAGGGTTTAAACAATAACATATGGTTATCAATGACTTAAGTTTCTAATTTAAAGGGAATACTCTACTGGCTTGTGCAATAGTAATAAGATATCAAAGTATTATCTTTAAATTTGAGACAAAAATTGAGAGGGCGGCAGGTAATATTTGTCCAGCTTTTCTACTTCTTGTTTCTCCTGGCTTGATAATTAAAATCACGTTAAAATAGTGAAAAATGGAAAATAATGACAGACTAAAGTAGGGATGGAAAAACATATAGAAAAAGCGAATGATCGAATATCATTTCGTCCCAATTATCATCACCAGTGTCGTTTTCCTTCCTTATGATGAAAGTAGCCATCACCATAACTGGTACCCTTGCAAGAAACTTGCACTTAAGCATTCACATTGTATGGCAGCAGTAATTTCTTAAGCATTTTGTTTTCCATGATGAAATTTCAGCCTGACGAGAAACCATTATGTTGTGCATGATGACGTTGCTAGCCTGACGGGAAACCATTTTGTTGTGCATGATGACGTTGCCAGTCTGACGGGAAACCATTTTGTTGTGCATGATGACGTTGCCAGCCTGACGGGAAACCATTTTGTTGTGCATGATGACGTTGCCAGTCTGACGGAAACCATTTTGTTATGCATGATGACGTTGCCAGCCTGACGGGAAACCATTTTGTTGTGCATGATGACGTTGTCAGCCTGACGAGAAACCATTTTGTTGTGCATGATGACGTTGCCAGCCTGACGGGAAACCATTTTGTTGTGCATGATGACGTTGCCAGCCTGACGAGAAACCATTTTGTTGTGCATGATGACGTTGCCAGCCTGACGGGAAACCATTTTGTTGTGCATGATGACGTTGCCAGCCTGACGGGAAACCATTTTGTTGTGCATGATTACGTTGCCAGCCTGACGAGAAACCATTTTGTTGTGCATGATGACGTTGCCAGCCTGACGGGAAACCATTTTGTTGTGCATGATGACGTTGCCAGCCTGACGAGAAACCATTTTGTTGTGCATGATGACGTTGCCAGCCTGACGGGAAACCATTTTGTTGTGCATGATGACGTTGCCAGCCTGACGAGAAACATTTTGTTGTGCATGATGACGTTGCCAGCCTGACGAGAAACCATTTTGTTGTGCATGATGACGTTGCCAGCCTGACGGGAAACCATTTTGTTGTGCATGATGACGTTGCCAGTCTGACGGAAACCATTTTGTTGTGCATGATGACGTTGCCAGCCTGACGGGAAACCATTTTGTTGTGCATGATGACGTTGCCAGCCTGACGAGAAACCATTTTGTTGTGCATGATGACGTTGCCAGCCTGACGGGAAATCATTTTGTTGTGCATGACGACGTTGCCAGCCCGACGGGAAACCATTTTGTTGTGCATGATGACGTTGCCAGCCTGACGGGAAACCATTTTGTTGTGCATGATGACGTTGCCAGCCTGACGGGAAACCATTTTGTTGTGCATGATGACGTTGCCAGCCTGACGGGAAACCATTTTGTTGTGCATGATGACGTTGCCAGCCTGACGGGAAACCATTTTGTTGTGCATGATGACGTTGCCAGCCTGACGGGAAACCATTTTTTTGTGCATGATGACGTTGCCAGCCTGAAGGGAAACCATTTTGTTGTGCATGATGACGTTGCCAGCCTGACGGGAAACCATTTTGTTGTGCATGATGACGTTGCCAGCCTGACGGGAAACCATTTTTTGTTGTGCATGATGACGTTGCCAGCCTGACGGGAAACCATTTTCTTGTGCATAATGACGTTGCCAGCCTGACGGGAAACCATTTTGTTGTGCATGATGACGTTGCCAGCCTGACGGGAAACCTTATGTTATTTACGATATGTAGCAAGTTTTATTCTGTCTTTGCGTCCTAAGAGACTCCCGGGAACTACACAGAGGCTTACTACACGGGGGCCTACTACACGGAGGCCTACTACACGGGGCCTACTACAAGGGGCCTACTAAACGGGGCCTACTACACGGGGCCTACTACACGGGGCCTACTACACGGGGGCCTACTACACGGGGGCCTACTACACGGAGGCCTACTACATGGGGGCCTACTACACGGCGGCTACTACACTGGGCCTACTTCACGGGGTCTACTAACGGTGCCTACTACACGGGGGCCTACTACACGGGGGCCTACTACACGGAGGCCTACTACACTGGGCCTACTTCACGGAGTCTACTACACTGGGCCTTCTTCACGGGGTCTACTACACGGGGCCTACTACACGGGGCCTACTACACGGGGGCATACTACACGGGGTCTACTACACGGGGCCTACTTTACGGGGTCTACTACACGGGGCCTACTACACGGGGACCTACTACACGGGCCTACTACACGGGGCCTACTACACGGGGCCTACTACACGGGCCTACTACGCTGGGCCTATTACACGGGGTCTACTACACGGGGTCTACTACACGAGCCTAGTTCACGGGGCCTACTACACGGGGCCTACTACATGGGCCTACTACACGGGGCCTACTACACGGGGTCTACTACACGGGGCCTACTACACCAGGCCTTCTACACAAAGACACATTAAATTTTTCTTTATCGCACTTTTTTGGCTCCTTATGGAACATTGAGGCACCAGTGCTGCTGGTCATCTTGCACGTAGCCTCAACCACAGCAATCATGTGCTCTTGAAGTGGTGGTGTTTGCAGCAATTTGTCTTACATAACAAGGTTTCCAGACCAGTGCACTGGTTCATGTTAGTTGCTTCTTACGGAATGGCCGAGAGATCACTAGTCCTACTCTTTATTGATCTCATTACAGACCCCTGGGAAATATTTGGAGCAACCTTGTAAATTAAATCCTAACTTTGAATGCTAAATCCTAACTTTGAATACTAAATCCTAACTTTAAATGCTAAATCCTAACTTTAAATGCTAAATCCTAACTTTGAATGCTAAATCCTAACTTTTAGAAAAATAAATCCTAACTTTGAATGCTAAATCCCAACTTTGAATGCTAAATCCTAACTTTGAAAACTAAATCCTAACTTTTAATACTAAATCCTAACTATGAATACTAAATCCTAACTTTGAATACTAAATCCTAATTTTGAGTGCTAAATCCTAACTTTGTATGCTAAATCCTAACTTTGAATTCTTAATCCTAACTTTGAATACTAAATCCTAACTTTGAATTTTTAATTCTAACTTTGAATACTAAATCCTAACTTGAATGCTAAATCCTAACTTTGAATACTAAATCCTAACTTTGAATGCTGTTATGATTAAAATTCGTAACGATTGTGTCGGTATAATAGGCAGCTCAACAGGGCTCCTTGTTTGTTTATTTTATACGGAGTCACTTATTAATACAGGAAGTGACGTCATGCCGATATGGTTGTTTGGCAGACGTGAAAAAAAAGAAAAAAAAGCAGAAGGGAGGGGATCGTCTGCTAGGGGTCTTTTCCATTGTATTTTATGGCGAGTGGACGCATGTAAGCTCCTGACTTTCAGTGTATATCCCTGAGTTATTCCATCACTAATACATCAAGATCTTCTGTGAGGTGTATCTAGTTATCTGCATTTACATGGAGTATAGTTTCTCAGTGTCGAGTGTGAATATATATTAAAATGATTGAGAATGAAAAGGACAGCGTTCCAGACATGAACGGACTGCCTAGAATTTTATCGACGACTGCATATTATATGCCATTGAATATTGGCCTGAACTGTATTGAATTTTGAGCTGCGTTGAAGTCTTAATAAAAATGTATACCGTCCACTTCGTTCGCTGTGGCTCAAATAATTCTGATTGATGTTGGCTTGTTTCGGTGTCTGATACGTCTACTACCCTAGAAGTGAACTTGGCCACATGAACCATCCTGTCACTACGTATTAACATTTAACTTATAAAAGACACGTAACAAATGCTAAATCCTAACTTTGAATATTAAATCCTAAGTTTGAATGTTAAATTTTAACTTTGAATGCTAAATCTTAACTTTAAATGCTAAATCCTTTGAATACTAAATCCTAACTTTTAATACAAAATCCTAACTTTGAATACTAAATCCTAACTTTAAAAACTAAATCCTAACTTTGAATAGTGAATCCTAACTTTGAATACTAAATCCTAGCTTTGAAAGCTAAATCCTAACTTTGAATGCTAAATCGTAACTTTGAACACTAAATCCTAACTTTGAATGCTAAATCTTAACTTTGAATACTAAATCCTAACTTTGAATACTAAATCCTAACTTTGAATTCTTAATTCTAACTGTGAATACTAATTCCTAACTTTGAATGCTAAATCAAAACTTTGAATGCAAAATCCTAACTGTGAATTCTTAATCCTAACTTTGAATACTAAATCCTAACTTGGAATGCTAAATCATAACTTCGAATATTACATCTTAACTTTGACTACTAAAACCTAAGTTTTAATACTAAATCCTAACTTTGAATGCTAAATCCTAACTTTGAATACTAAATTCTAACTTTGAATACTAAATCCTAACTTGGAATTCATTCATAACCCTCCACTCCCAAAGGAGCATAGGCCTTCAACAAACACCTGCCAAGTCCTCCTGTCACGTGCCATCATCTCAAGTTCTTTCCACGTTCTCCTTATCATTTTCACCTCTGTTTCCAGCTCTCTTCTCCATGTGCTTCTTGGTCTACCTCTGCTTCTCTTCCCCTGGGGGTTCCAGAACAAGGACTACCTTGTAATGCTATCAACAGGTTTCCTCAGTGTGTGTCCTATCCATCTCCATCGTCTTCGCCTCATCTCTTGTTCCACTGGCACTTGTCTAGTTCTTGTCATCAGTTCCACGTTGGTAACCTTGTCATACCATTTTAATCCCTCTATTCTACGCAAGCACCTATTTATGAAAGTCTGTAGCTTTTTGGTTGTTGTCTTTGTTGTTCTCCATGTCTCAGAGTCATACAATAGGACTGACTTCACATTTGAGTTGAAGATTCTTATTTTCGTGTTGGATCCGATTTCTCTTGATCTCCATATATTTCCCAATGCAATGAAAGCTCCTCTTGCTTTTTTTATTCATATTTTGATATCACTGTCACTTTGTCTATATTGCTGCTAAGATATGTGTACGATTCTACATCTTGAATTGGTGCTTCTTCAAGTTCAACACTGTTATCATTACCTGTATTTATTCTCATTATTTTTGTCTTTTCCCTGTGTATTTTCAGACCCAATTGCTGTGACCTCTCATCGAGTGTTTTCAATTTGTCCTGCATCTGATTACGGTTATGGGACAGAAGAGCCAAGTCATCAGCAAAATCCAGATCATCCAACTGCTTAGTCAGAGTCCACTGGATTCCATTTCTGTTGTGTGTTGTCGATGTTCTCGTAACCCAGTCTATTGCTAGTAAGAAAAGAAATGGAGACAAGAGGCATCCCTGTTGCACTCCTGTTCTTATCCCAAACGGTTCTGTAAGCTGTCCTTCACGAAGAACTCTGCATGTCATGTCTTCATATGTTTTCTCTATTAAATTAATGATCTTCAGGGGAACTCTATAAAGCCTCATCAATTTCCAAAGTGATTCTCTGTCTACACTGTCAAATGCCTTTTCATAGTCCACAAATCCGATGTATAGTGGTGAATTCCATTCCAGACTTTGTTCAACTATTATTCTAAAAGTGGCTATCTGGTCTGACAGGATCTGTTTTGTCGAAAACCTGCTTGTTCATCTCTCAGTTTCTTGTCTATGGACTCTTTTAATCTTTCAAGGATAATCCTGTTTAATACTTTTCCTGGCACTGAAAGTAACATTATTCCTCTATAATTTGTGCACTCTTGTAAATTTCCCTTCTTAGGCAACTTAACCAGATATCCTTCCTTCCATTCTGCTGGTATCTCTTCCTTTTCCCAGACTTTACCAAGTAATTTATATAACATCTCTGTAGCCGTGTCGATATCTGCTTTGATGGCCTCTGCTGGAATGCCATCAGGTCCAGACGCTTTATCATCTCTTAGAAGCTTTATGGCTTTTTTTATTTCTTCCTTCGTTGGTCTTTCACCGTTAATTTGTAGCTCTTCTTCTGCTTGCTGGATGTCCGAGGGGTTTTGTGGAGCTGGTCTATTGAGAAGGTCCTCAAAATATTCTGTCCACCTCTTCATTTGCTCTTGTATATTGCTGAGCAGTTTTCCGTTCTTGTCTTTTATGAAGCAACTTGTTTGCTTGTATTTCCCCGTTAGCTTCTTTGTGCTGTTATACAGTTCTCTCATATTCCCTTTGGCTGCAGCATCTTCTGCCTCTCTTGCCAACTCCTCAGTATACTTCCTCTTGTCTCTTTTGATACTTCTTTTTACTTCTTTGTTTGCTTCTGTGTACACTTCTTGAACCTTGGCTTTGGAACTTCTGGTTTTGCTTGTGTTTAAATCTGCTTTCTTGTTTTTCCTGTCTTTTATCTTATTGATGATTTCTGTTGTTATCCATGCTTTTTGTTGTCGTTCCCTTTTCTCCAGTATTTCTTCACATGTCTCATTCCATACCGTTTTGATTTGCTGCCAATAGTCTTCTGTATTCTCTGCATCTTCCAGCTGTTGGAGCACCTGGAATTTGTTGGAATGCTAAATCATAACTTCGAATATTATATCTTAACTTTGAGTACTAAAACCTAACTTTGAATACTAAATACTAACTTTGAATGCTAAAACAAACACTATAAGATTCTTATAAAAACAATTATGAAATTTCATAAAAGTGCAAGATATGTCGTCACGTGGCATATAACGAACGTTGATTGTTTTTTGTTGTCATCTTGTCGCAGTTTTCTTGAACGATCTGTAATGCAGGTGGCCTAGATACGTCTGTTTGTTATTTTTGTTAAATGTAAGCACAATGTGTTACTTTTGTATGGGCCTACATCAGACGAGCTTGCGAATGAGAGATTACCTCTATGTTTATTTATCTTATATTCATTTTTGATGGTCTCGTGTTTATTTCACGAGCCAGGCAGTCGTGGGGTCCAGGGATTATCTGATAATTATTAGAAGTTATATGTTTAATCTCTTGCTGGTTATGCACGCGAGTTTCAAGTGTGCTACTTCCTTTTTCCCTCATTTCTATTTCGTCGCTAAGGTCTTTCTCTTGTTATTTGCCCCTCTGTCTCCGCCTCTGTTTCTTTTTCATCTCAATTCCCTCCTCTCCTTCTACTTCTCCTGATCCCATGTCTCCTTCCTTTTCCATCGTCACAGACTGTGGTGGATGCTGCAGGCGATAAAGTCATTCATGTTACGTTTTTTTTATACATCTAGTTCTCTAAGAAATCTCTTGTTAATATTTTTTTCTACCACATTGCTGGGATGTGCAGTATTGTCTCTCTGTCTCTCTCTTTCTCTCTCGCTCTATCTCTCTCCTTCTTATTATATATATATATATATATATATATATATATATATATATATATATATATATATATATATATATATATATATATACATACATAGATATATTTATTTATTGATGTATGTAATTATTCCTGCTGTCACAACGTATTAATTATCCTTCTCTAAAGCCGCACCCCGTATATCTGGATTGCCTTTTAAACCTGTGCATTAGTGTTTACCCCTCCACTCCACCCCCCCCGACCCCCCCGTATAGTTCACCACTGTCTCTGAGACGACGACAAAGAATAGAACTTCTGCACCCGCAGGTATTTTGTAAGAGGCGACTAATATGTAACTGTGCATGAGGCTCACAAACTCATCATGTCAAACAAATTCCACCATAAATAATACTGAATGTTCTTCTGGAATCCCCAGTGTCAAATAGACAGAGGACGTTCAGAGAACTCATAAAGAAGAGAACTGAAGACAAACAGACGAAGAGGATGAAAAAGATATAGGACATTGAGTTGATGGCACAGGACAAGAAGACTTGGTATAAGTTGAAGTCCTATGCTCCTTGGGGAGCTGAAGGGTGATGGTGGGTGCTAAATAATAACTGCTAGAGCGCTTAAATACTTTTGGTTACAAGCTTCATATAACGGGACTAGCTGTGTAGGGGTAGCTCTGTGCTACATAAATACTTTTGGTTACAAGCTTCATATAACGGGACTAGCTGTGTAGGGGTAGCTCTGTGCTACATAAATACTTTTGGTTACAAGCTTCATATAACGGGATTAGCTATGTAGGGGTGGCTCTGTGCTACATAAATACTTTTGGTTACAAGCTTCATATAACGGGATTAGCTGTGTAGGGGTAGCTCTGTGCTACATAAATACTTTTGTTTACAAGCTTCATATAACGGGACTAGCTGTGTAGGGGTGGCTCTGTGCTACATAAATACTTTTGGTTCCAAGCTTCATATAACGGGACTAGCTGTGTAGGGGTGGCTCTGTGCTACATAAATACTGTTGGTTACAAGCTTGATATAACGGGACTTGCTGTGTAGGGGTGGCTCTGTGCTACATAAATACTTGTGGTTACAAGCTTCATATAACGGGACTAGCTGTGTAAAGTTGGCTCTGTGCTACATAAATACTGTTGGTTACAAGCTTCATATAACGGGACTAGCTGTGTAGGGGTGGCTCTGTGCTACATAAATACTTTTGGTTACAAGCTTCATATAACGGGACTAGCTGTGTAGGGGTGGCTCTGGGCTACATAAATACTGTTGGTTTCAAGCTTCTTATAACGGGACTAGCTGTGTAGGGGTGGCTCTGTGCTACATAAATACTTTTGGTTACAAGCTTCTTATAACGTAACTAGCTGTGTAGGGGTGGCTCTGTGCTACATAAATACTTGTGGTTACAAGCTTCATATAACGAGACTAGCTGTGTAGGGGTGGCTCTGTGCTACATAAATACTTTTGTTTACAAGCTTCATATAACGGGACTAGCTGTGTAGGGGTGGCTCTGTTATACATAAACACTTTTGGTTACAAGCTTCTTATAACGGGACTAGCTGTGTAGGGGTGGCTCTGTGCTACATAAACACTTTTGGTTACAAGCTTCTTATAACGGGACTAGCTGTGTAGGGGTGGCTCTGCGCTACATAAATGGCAAATAGGGAATCGATGATGATGATGATGGTGATGATGATCATGATGATGCTGGTGATGATGTTGATCATAATTATGATGATGCTGGTAATGATGATGATGATGAGGATGCTGGTGATGTTGATGATGATGATGCTGGTGATGATGATCATAATGATGATGATGATGATCATAGTGATGATAATGCTGATGATGATGATGTTTATGAAGATGCTGGTGATGATGATGCTTGTAATGATGATGATGATCATAATGATGATGATTATCTTGGTGATGATGATGAAGATGATGATGACAACGACGACGATTATGATGATGGTTATAATGATGATGGTAAAAGTTTCTTGCACTGTGGTCTCTTCATTAAAAAAAAAACATTTCGTTGCAAGGCTCTGCCGCCCAAGCGGACTCTATATCATTCTCCACGGTAATCTCTTTGTATGTTTATTCCTTGTCTATCAATGGCCAATCTTGATTATTAATACTGTGCTCCAAGCATATGGGGAATTATTTACGCTGGATACTGCAATGGATATGCCTCTCTTATCTTCGGTGGATCTTGTTTTCTTTTTGCTGCAGGATGAGAATACATCGATTGATAGAACTCGCCTAACGCCCTGTTTTTCTTCTGGGTGTTTAGCTGTCATGTTGTGCGTGTGTGTGTTGATAGTTGACACTAAATTAAAATCAAGAGTCTGTCTACATGTCAGGACCGAGAACGTAAAATGTTATAAATTAGCGGTCGGCATCCCAGGAGCTTTGGAGGTCTACTTTAGAACCACTGAGTTATAAATCATATCTGATCGGTTTGATGGTATTTAGAATCTGAAATGAGTGCCGCCTTATTGTAAATTTTATCTTTGACGCACGATCAGCTTCCTGCAATTACATCAACAGAGCGGTGGAAAATTCAAACTAAATGTTATTTTTACCGAATGTTAACTTCACTTCACACATTATATCGACTGTTATCTTATCGAATTTACGTACAAAGTGAATATTATTAAGTTAGCTTTTGGGTTTTCAATGGGAATGTTGTGAAAATACCTTTAATCACGAGGACGCCGCATTTTTTAAGTGCCAAAAGAAAAAGCCTAGTCTGTAATTTACCTAGGTGAGAAATTATTTTCCCCCCTTCGCCACCAAGATATCTACCAACCGATCATACGGGATCTACCGGTAGATTAAGAGCGACCGGTTGTCGACCCCTGCTGTAAATGAATTAATACCTGTGCTGTCAGGTGTTTTTATTTTAACAATATCTGGGCCTGAAGGGACCACAAAAGTCTAGAACACTCTAGGAACTCAGTGGAATCGCCTAGAAGACATCGCGAATTTCAGACCAGATCGACATCAAAGGTCGGCTGCAGTAGCTCTCAAACGTCCTCTTTTTCTGGCCCTGATGGTACACTCAAATATGCTTTACCCTGTTCATCTCTTGATGTTATCTTTCTACCTACAGCGCTCTCTATGCATGGAGGCATATCTGGAGTCATCCTTATATGACCACCAGCTATGCACAATGCTACAATATACGCACGTGGAAGTGAAATTTTGTCTGTGAGGCTAAACACATCCTCATTGACTCTAGAAATCATCCACACACTTCCCGAGATTTCCCCTGTGGTGAAACTTGTTGAGAACCCAGCAGTGCACATTAAGCTTGGAGAAGTCACTTTAACTTGGTTGACTGCATGCAGAAGGATCTCACTATGGACCCAGTGATAGGCAGGGGAAGCTGAGAATTGGCTCTGTGCAGGACTTGACAATTCCTTGGAAGAGCCCAGAACCAGAGTACAGTATTTTAGCTCTGCATAGTTGGAAAGCCCCCCTTGGATTTCGGGGAATGCACAGTATGCTACGCACCTCTTACTCATAACTTGGGACCAGATGTGATGATCCTATAAATGCAAGCAAAGAAACTGGAGCTCATGACTGCTTTAACTCAGCACGTTTCGGAATGGCAGAAAAGCCACAGGAAAAGCCTAGATCTACAGTGCAGATAATAGCAAGGAGTCTTCAACTTGGCATTAGCTGCTAACGAGCGAGAAGCTCAGCAGCCCTAGTTCAACAACAACAACAACAGCGCTGCCTTCCTCTTGCACGTTTTAAAATTTTCCTTCACTTACGGTTTTCAGCAAGGTGTCATGTTTTTTTATGTGTCCAACATATTGTATCTGTCTAGATTTGATCGGCTTCATTAAATCTCCTTTCATACCGTTTGTCTAGGACTCCCTTATTTGTTTTCTTCCCTTGAGATACGACACATTCTCCTATATTTGCAAATGTCAAGGGCCTCAATTCTGCCTACTAAATGTATGTTTTTTGTTCATGTTTCTACGCGATGCAATAATGAAAAGAATATATAACACATAATGAATTCACATTATCTCAGACCCAAGGGTCTTTTATATTTGGACATGCGCCCTAATATAACCGACTAAGTTGAACGGGACGCGCCTCGCCAAAACGAGGCAAAACGTTATTAAAAATTAAAAAACAAATTAAAAATATAGCACACAATAACTTCGCAATGGCGTCTGAACAATTGTAATAATCAATAGTACGACTTACAGTAAATTTATATATAACAAACTATTGGTTTTACCCCCCACTTCCATGTAGCAGAATTTATTAAGTCACGCTAAGACCAACGACAGTATTCTTTGACGTGGGTTCACGTCCGTACTTTTCTTCGCCTTTTGCCGCCCGAAAGGAAAAGACAGAAGACACAACACCTGGTTACCGTGTCTTTCATTCTATTCGCCTCTCTATTTACGACAGCGTCACGAGTGTACTAGCACTGGAGTTCCTGGTATATGTTATATGGTATATGGTATATGTTATATGTTATTATAACTCTGATTCATTTATTCCAATCATTCCTCAACTCCCTAAGGAGTATAGACGTTCAACAAACTTATACCAAGCCTTTCTGTTCCATGCCCTCAGCTCAAGGTCTTGCCATGTCATCTTTACCTCTGTCGTGACTGTCTCCAACTGTTTTCTACATATGCTCCTTGGTTTCTCTATTCCTCTTTTACCCTGGTGGTTCCAGAACACGGACTATTTGGTAATGTTATCAACATGTTTCCTCAGTGTGTGTCCTATCCATTGCCAGCAGCTTCTTCTCATCTTTTGTTTCAATGGCACTTGTCTGGTTCTTCCAACTCTGATTAGCAGTGGGTAAAACATCTCATCAGGAGAAGAAAAACACACAGATACTCGTAGTTTCCCTGTATAAGTTAACATGAGGGTTGCCACCGAAAATAAAAACCCATTTACTTTAGATGCCATCATCTGTCACTTGAAGTTCCCAGATCATAACGTATTTTTTGTGTAAAACTGTCCACGATCTTCTCTCTTATCGTCCTGTTATCTCTGATTCCTTCAATCTTTCCTGTTGTCATGATATACCCCATCTTTCATCTTCTTATAACATGCTCAAATAAAGTGGATTGTTTCCTTCTAACACGAGGGATAAGTTTCCTATGCTCATTGGCTTCTTTCAGGACATCATTTTAGCTGTCAGTGGTACTTTTAACATTCTTCCGTAAAAGCACATCTCTGTGACCTCTAGTGTTTTTCCTACTTGTTTACTAACTGCCCATGACTCACTTCCGTATGTCAGGATTGGTTCTATATAACATTTAAGAACTCTAAGAAATTACTGTCGTATTATCCCGAGTACAAAATATACAAATCTAGGACGTGGAAACGCTAGCAAATGTTTTTGTGAAGACAAGGAAATAATATGGCTACTTTTCCATCAAGCATGTCGTACGGTGCAACTAATACGAAATTCTAATACCAGTGACGTATGAAGTAGACACTGGCGATGGGTATGATAGAGATGAGAAGAATTATGTGATAGCATTACAAGGCAGTCCTTGTTCTGAAATCCACAGGGTAAAAGAAATAGATGGAAATAAGAATAAGAAGAGAGTTAGACAAAGACATGAAGGGGATAAAGAAGACATGGAGAGACTCTGATTGACGGGGACCTAAAAGGTAATAAAGGATTAAATAACAGGTTCTGCATGGGGCTGGCTATCTCATCATGTAAAACGAATTGCTAAAGGAGAATATTCTTTGACGCAGGATTCCTGCAAAGGGTCCAGCTGTGACAGAATGGGGCGACCTCTCCTCGATCTCTGTTTCACTACGGCAGTAATCAGTAAATTTGTTGTACTGACTTTATTGCGTGCTTTTCAATGGTCGCACGTTTTTCTTTCTCTGTCTACTGTAGCAGATATTTTGTATTTTCCTTCTTACACTCCTCTCAGGGATAGTCGTCATGTCTGTTTGTTATCCATTTCTCCCTGCTTTGTAAGGAGTGGCTGAGATAATATTAACGACAACCATGTTGGTTAATCTCGGGTGCAGCCGACGTCAGACTACAGATTAGCCTTACAAATTGCCAGCATAATTGCTTAATCACTGATAAGGCCAGAATGTCCTTGTCGCCAAGCGGGTAATACTGGAAGACACCTTACGGACAGACAAGACTGACAAGATTACTTTAGATAAAGTAATAAGATGTTACATCTTACACACATTGGTGAGAGAGTTTACCGATGTGTTTGTGAGTTTGTACACAAGGCATCGGATGTTTGATTGCCATATATGGGAGACGTGACCTTTGCATCACGCGCAAAACTATTTAATATAGGAATATTTTGAAATTGCCCTACCCAACAAGCATGTTTGAAATGATTGGAGCCTGAGTAGTTTCATAACAAACAGATGCGGAGGGTAGGACAAGCAATATAACCGGACCTTTTTGCAGTTTCAATTCACTGTGAGAAATCGCTTGCCAAGACGACAGAACCAGACCTTGCTAGTGTTAAAATTCAGAATTCCATTTATCAGGCCGGACTTTTATTGGAGTATTTAAAAGGACTTACAAAACAGCCCAGGAAAACTATCAATTTAACAAGGAAACCAGGACTGAGGAAACTAAACACACGGAGTCATAGAGGGAATTATCTTGTCAAAAGTAACGACCCCCAAGAACACGTGTAAGAGGCTTAAATCAGGTGCCTTAACTTCATTCATCTGAGCAAAAAGTCTGTGAGCCAGGATTGCCGAAAGTTTTCATTTTACGTTCTATATTTTTCATTTCTAACATGTGAACTAATATGTATATATTGCCATGTGAGAATTAATATTGGACAATCGCTAGTGGATGTCCAAGTCATTTGAGGCTGGCCACCTCAGCGTATAGAATGATGATTTTATGAACCACCACTGCAAGGGCTGTTGACTGCTTTATCGCTAGTTTCTTAAGTAGCCCAAAGTTCAATATGGAGCAGGGAGGGAAAGATGAAAGAAATGATGTACATTCTAAATATAATATTTACATTTTCAAACCAGTGTAAATGTCTATGTAAACATATTCACTTTAAAATTTATTAAAGTTTCAAACTTTTCAACAAGTGTAGATATAAATGAAAACATATTCAATTTATATTGTGAACACTTTTCAATCAGTGGAGATGTAAATGTAAACATATTCTATCTGTACTATTAACCTTTTCAGTTAAATGTAAAATAAATATAAAGCTATTCAATTTAAATGTAAAGAAAGTTTTCTCTCGAGGGATTAAGTTTAATTCTCATCGAGGGTAAAGTCTGAGTAGATGGGATGGTGGAATAAGAGAAAGGGGACGCATAGGTATGTGTCGGGAAACGCAATACTCAGGAGAGCGTATCGTTTCTATTCTTTTACCATAGTTATTGGTGGTACCATTTGAGGGTACTATCTCTGGAACAAGAAGGGAACAGTGGCCTGAGCTTTAAGATGAGGGACCAACATTGTAGTCACTCCCTGACACTTCTGGGAACGTGTTACGCCCTACATCCTTGACCAGCGACAAGCATTATCAGTAACCTATCTGCACAGAACCAAACCATCAGCGGGAACAGAACCTACCAGTGGCAGATAAATGAAACCTATAAACTGCCACGTGAACGCCTTTAAAACTTATATTCCATCACAAAAGTGATGAGAACTGTCTGAAGAATCATTATTTATTTTTTTAAAATCCTTGTTAAACCTAAATGATTATTAAATTAGTTATTTGTAACTATGCAAATTTAACTTCGATTTAATCATGTTAAAGGTACTACATGTTTGTCTCAGTCAATTTACTAAATACACTCTTCTTTTTCTTTGATCCTTAGCCGCCGACCGTCAACGCAGTCAGTGACCATCACGCCTGGTGGCGTCTTGTAGGGCAATAAAAAAATTGATTCCACTTTGCTCGGTCGTTGGCCATCCTTCGTACAGTGCCCCAACTCTGGTTCATTCTTTGCATCTCAGCCTCCACAGTCCTCCGCCAAGTTGTTTTTGGTCGGCCTCTCTTTCGTTTTCCTTCAGGGGTCCATAGCATAGCTGTTCTTGTGATGGAATCGGGGTCTCTTCTGAGGACATGGCCAACCCAGCTCCAGCGTCTGCCAGCTATGATGGTGTGCATGTCCTCTTGCAGATTTTAGTTGGTGATGGTATTCGGCCAAACGATTCGGTGAATTTTTCTTAGGCATGTTGTGTGAAAAGATGACAATTTCGACATTTCCTTCTCTGTAACTGTCCAGCATTCCGCAACATAGAGAAGCACACAGCTCTGATATAATCTTAATTTTGTGCTTGTGCTGTACTAAGAGGACTTCCAGATGTTGTTTAGACTGAAAAAGGCTGTTCTTACTTTGTTCATTCTGTTGTTGATGTCTTTGCTTGCTCCGCCGTCTGGTGTTACTTTGCATCCTAGGTAAGTGAAGGTGTCTGTCTGTTTCAGTTGCTGATTCCTTACTGATTTGGGCTCAGGGTTGCTCACATTGAGCGTCATTACCTCTGACTTCTTTAGATTGAAGTTCAATCTCACCTGCTGGCTATACTTATTAAGTCTATCCGTTTTTTTTTCCTGGATGTGTGATGTGAATGTGCTAGTAGTGCAATGTCATCTGTATATTCCAAAATCTTCCAATGTAGAAAATGTAGTCCATCGTATTCCTCTTGGACTGCCCTCTGTTGTCTAGCGCATCACCCAGTCTAGGACTGTTAAAAATAGAGTGGTTGATAAGGGGCATCCCTGTCGTACTCCTGTCTTTGCCTCAAAGGTTAGGTTGCTCTGCCCAACGCTACACGTAAAGTTGGCATATAGTCTTTTTATTATTGACACTATGCAGCTTGGAATTCAATAAGTCATCAGTATTATCCATAAACTGTCCCTATGTATACAGTCAAAAGCCTTTTCAAAATCAACGAAATTAATGTACAGCTGTCTTTGCCATTCTGAGCACTGCTCTATAATGTTCCTGAGGGTGAATATATGAAATAAACTCTAAACAGAGCTTTTCCAGAATAATAAGAATTCCACTGAGTAAATCACGGTGGAGGCTTGACGAGCTAAAATTAATAATTGCTTAATCCTTCACAAACGTTGTCGGCAGATCATGGAGTTAACGTGCTCAGCCAATGCAGCATTGTTCTCGCTTTTCTGAATATCTTGTGAAAACTACCGTGCGATAGAAATACATAATGAAGGAAACCTGAGTCCTGTGGATAGTAAATAAATAAGTAAATAAATAAATAAAGGTAATTAACAGGTACTCGTTGGACATAAAGGGTGGCACTAGATAACAGAAAAGAAAATATGAGTGATAGGCTTACCGGGAGTCGAACCTTGGACCAACCAGACGGCGCCATCGCCTTGCTGTGACAGTACATCGTGAATGGACGCTGAGCCAATTTTGCACCCTAAAAAAGTGCATTATTGGCTGAGGTCATTCGCGTGACACTCACACAACTATGGTATAGGACCCGTGGACAGTTTTAAAGACGCAATCACTAATAGTTATGTTAGTGATTGCGTCTTTAAAACTGTCTGGGTCGTCCACGGGTCCTATATCATATTTGTGTGAGTGTCACGAGAATGACCTCAGGCAATAATTCTCTTTTTTTTGAGATGCTAAATTGGCTCAGCGTCCATTCACGATGTGCTGTCACCGAAAGGCAATGACGCCGTCTGGTTGGTCCTAGTGTGATGGGCCGGGAAGACACCCCTGAGGCCCCACCCCCACTTCAGTTCAAGGCATGTTTGTCGCCCATATATTTTCGGTCGGCCCACGTGACTGTCAGATCACGTGACGGCGCGAGCCTGGGTTGTGAAAAATCTGAAGTAGAAGATTGATGAAAATGCCATAATAATGCATTTAAATTAAGTTGTGGTGTAGAATTGTGTTATATTAAATAGCTGTAGGTTTTATTTGTGTTTTCGCTATTCCTAAGCGATAATCGCGTGTGATATTTAAGTAGTCAAGATTAATACGCCTAGCGCAGTAAAGTGAGTGATTAGCCTAGTGCCTATAAAAAGAGATAGCGAGCTACCAGCGGACCTTTCCTAGTATCAGCCGCCAGAGAGAACAGACGACAGAGCCAAACTGTAAATGCATTGAGCACGTGAGTTAATTTAAATTAGAATTAATTTTATATAATTCTAGAATTATATTCAGCACGAGTCTGTTTTAATGTTTAGTGAAATAGATAGATGTGTTTCCAAAGGAAATGTCTTTTTAGGACATTATGATTTAGTCTTGAAGAATGATAGATGAGTGAAAATAATGTTTGATAGGTTTTATTAGGCACGCAAAGCCTAAATCCAGATGTGAGAATTTAGTATCAAGTATTTCATCCATCAGACCGGGCAAATTTAGTAGGAGAGTATTTTATACATGAAACTGGACAGAAATGTTATCAGAAAGGCAGATATAGTATGAAGCTATTTCACGGGAATGTAGATAAGATTAACAATAGCAAGATTGTAGCCACGTGGCGAGGACTGTATAAAAAGCGGCGAATAACACGCCCCGCGTGGTAAACCTATAATGTTACGCCATGTGACACGTTGTGTATTTAGTTCCAGTTTGGTTTAAGTCGAGAATAATTATATTTTATTTTTCTAATGTAAAAGTAATTGAGTGTATTTCACGATAGCCTACTTATCATAATTCTACTGTATATATTTAATGGGTTACTGTGAGGTGAGAATATGTATTTAGATTTCTGGAGAGCGCGAGGCCACTCCTTTGTTGAGACATGTGTTTCTCTGGTTGCTCCCGGCGGAGCATGGAAACACCAATGTGGCTGGTGTCTATCACAAGCCGACAAGAAGCATTTTTATGCGATTGCAGTGATTTGTTTCGGTAACGATGTGTTTCATGTGATGAGATTCCCAGTCGCACCAGTCGTCACATACGACATGCTTCCGAATGCAGTAACGAATATTGAGATAGACCAGTTGTGAGGTGGTGGTTTATTCTCGTTATTGAGAGTATTTGTTGTACATATAATTGAATATTTTCTTCTGTCCATTTTATGATTATTTAATTATGGTTATGTGAGGAATGGTTGTGAGAGCACGTGGGCTCACTTCAAGGTATATATTTCTCTTCTCCGCTCCTGAGGGAGCATGGGGCCAACAGTGTGGTTTGCCTCCATATTAAGTATTCATATGCTAGGGCAGTAGTGTTTCGGTAGCAATCTGTGTTACATGGTGAGATTGCCAGCCCCACGCACAACACCTTACTAGTCTCATTGGACGACATGCATGAGTGTGTGTGTGTGTGTGATAGCTGAGTGTGTGCTCTTGCAGTAGTGGTTTCCGTAGCAACCTGTGTTACATGGTGAGATTGCCAGCCCCACGCACAACACCTTACTAGTCTCATTTGGACGACATGCATGTGTGTGTGTGTGTGTGATAGCTGAGTGTGTGCTCTTGCAGTAGTGGTTTCCGTAGCAACCTGTGTTACATGGTGAGATTGCCAGCCCCACGCACAACACCTTACTAGTCGCATTGGATGACACACATGAGTGTGTGTGTGTGTGTGATAGTTGAGTGTGTCAGGTGGCGGCGTAGGACAGTTTGACAGGTGAGAGCGTGGTGTTTCTCATTCAGTATTATATTATGATTTTAACTATTCTGTGCTTTGTTTGCTTCTTCAGATTAGCATCGGGCACTGTTGGGTGTTTTGTTTTTGTTTTGTTGGGTTTTGTGATGTTCGCTAGTTTATTTGTTTAATGTTTGCTTTGTCACTGAATGGGCTGTAAAAATAAATATAGCCCCTGCCTCTAGAATCAAGAGTTTTATTGTTGTTCGGGTCGGTGCGAGTGTGACAAGAGAGTGATATCACAATCACAATATAATCATCATCATCATCTCGCCCACCCTACCACAATTGGCGTCGTCGGCAGGATAAGGCAGACAGTGACACTGAGCAAACAGCAAACGAACAAATATTGTAAACACCCAGCAGTGCGGTCTTGCAGCAAGATGGCATCGATCAATGCGCCTGTGAAGATATTGTATGTGAAGGTGCCAGACATAAGGCTATTTAGTGGAGAGGGAAGTCCCACTTGGCAAGAGTTTGTGGAAGAGGTAGAGGCCGTGTGGAAGATGGGGTCCTTTAGTGCGATAGACAAAGTAGATTTAATCTGGAACAACGTTACACCATGGGTCGCTAGGGAGTTGCGGATACATGGCGGAGCCAAGGCCAGCCCTGAGCAGTTACTGGAAATTGTCAAAAAAGCCTATAGCGAGAAACCACAAGTCAGTGAGGTGAACAGGAATTTCCCTTGGGAATATGCTGTTTATGGTGAAAGTAAAAAGCCTGAGACACGGGTCCAGATAGCAAGTGCAGAAGTTAAGAAGGAGGAGGAGGCACTCAGGGCAGAATTATCCTTCCTAAAGTCCCAGATAGCACAGATGTCAGAGTCCAGTTCGCCAGCACAAGAGGAGGTGCAGAGAAAGAGAGCACCATGCCAGCCGCGGGAACAGCCAACGCAAGACAAGGAGGTGTGTCCGCGGGAAACAGCCAAAGCACGACGAGGAGGTGCATGTTCTGGTATGTGAGAGTCAAGCTGTTGTTAACGAAAGCAGTGAGCTGACAGTACCGACCAGTGCAGCTGCACCGACAAGGCGAAAAGGAGTTTGCAAGTGGTACAGTGTCCGCAGGGGATGGGGATTCATCACGCCAGATGATGGAGGTATTGATGTATTTGTACATCAGACCAAGATCTTCAGAAAGGGATTCCGGAGTCTGGCGAGAAATGAGAGAGTAGAGTTTGACAGCAAACCATCGGTCCAGGGCATGGAAGCAATTTATGTATGCGGCATTGGCGGTCAAGAGTGTAAGGGCAGCAGAAAGCGACCCATGGCACAGAGGAAGCCCAGAAAGATAAGATGCTACAATTGTGGAGACCTGTCAGACCACATGGCAGCCAAGTGCCCTCAAGGCCCGCTTCCGAAGAGATGTTTTCGATGCAAGTCAACTGAACATTTGATAGCCGCCTGTCCCTCAAAGAGCTCTTTCCCGAGACGTGCTACCACAACCAGGTTTCCTTCCGGGTGCAAGCCAAGAGATGACCGTGACAACTGTCACCCTAAGGGAGCCGAGAAGATTGGTAGTCGGTTAGGGGAGGAAACTCGTCTTAAGCAGAGAGGAGGGAGTGCAAGTCAAGGTTCAGAGGAGGAGACACATGAAAAGCAGACTGTGGGGAATGTAAGCCACCGTCCACGCAAAATGAGTGCAGAACACGTCAAGAGCGATCCCCCTACAGATTCGACAGCTACATGCACTGGCAAGCAGATGTCACAAGCCAGCAGCGACGCGGCACAAGTAGGCGAATCTTCTAGACCACAGCAACTGCCAGCCCGACAAAGCACAACTAGGGACATGTCGACCAAGACAGTCCCCAGCCGGGTTGTACCGATGACAGAAGCTCAGCCTAAAGCATCGCCGCAGAGAAAGAGTCATACGCAGCACCAACGATCTAAGAGGCTACGATCGAAGCGCCAGAGGTGGTGATGTTGTCGGGACGACAACAAAATCAGGAGGGAGATATGTGATGGGCCGGGAGGACACCCCTGAGGCCCCACCCCCACTTCAGTTCAAGGCATGTTTGTCGCCCATATATTTTCGGTCGGCCCACGTGACTGTCAGATCACGTGACGGCGCGAGCCTGGGTTGTGAAAAATCTGAAGTAGAAGATTGATGAAAATGCCATAATAATGCATTTAAATTAAGTTGTGGTGTAGAATTGTGTTATATTAAATAGCTGTAGGTTTTATTTGTGTTTTCGCTATTCCTAAGCGATAATCGCGTGTGATATTTAAGTAGTCAAGATTAATACGCCTAGCGCAGTAAAGTGAGTGATTAGCCTAGTGCCTATAAAAAGAGATAGCGAGCTACCAGCGGACCTTTCCTAGTATCAGCCGCCAGAGAGAACAGACGACAGAGCCAAACTGTAAATGCATTGAGCACGTGAGTTAATTTAAATTAGAATTAATTTTATATAATTCTAGAATTATATTCAGCACGAGTCTGTTTTAATGTTTAGTGAAATAGATAGATGTGTTTCCAAAGGAAATGTCTTTTTAGGACATTATGATTTAGTCTTGAAGAATGATAGATGAGTGAAAATAATGTTTGATAGGTTTTATTAGGCACGCAAAGCCTAAATCCAGATGTGAGAATTTAGTATCAAGTATTTCATCCATCAGACCGGGCAAATTTAGTAGGAGAGTATTTTATACATGAAACTGGACAGAAATGTTATCAGAAAGGCAGATATAGTATGAAGCTATTTCACGGGAATGTAGATAAGATTAACAATAGCAAGATTGTAGCCACGTGGCGAGGACTGTATAAAAAGCGGCGAATAACACGCCCCGCGTGGTAAACCTATAATGTTACGCCATGTGACACGTTGTGTATTTAGTTCCAGTTTGGTTTAAGTCGAGAATAATTATATTTTATTTTTCTAATGTAAAAGTAATTGAGTGTATTTCACGATAGCCTACTTATCATAATTCTACTGTATATATTTAATGGGTTACTGTGAGGTGAGAATATGTATTTAGATTTCTGGAGAGCGCGAGGCCACTCCTTTGTTGAGACATGTGTTTCTCTGGTTGCTCCCGGCGGAGCATGGAAACACCAATGTGGCTGGTGTCTATCACAAGCCGACAAGAAGCATTTTTATGCTATGGCAGTGATTTGTTTCGGTAACGATGTGTTTCATGTGATGAGATTCCCAGTCGCACCAGTCGTCACATACGACATGCTTCCGAATGCAGTAACGAATATTGAGATAGACCAGTTGTGAGGTGGTGGTTTATTCTCGTTATTGAGAGTATTTGTTGTACATATAATTGAATATTATTTTATGTCCATTTTATGATTATTTAATTATGGTTATGTGAGGAATGGTTGTGAGAGCACGTGGGCTCACTTCAAGGTATATATTTCTCTTCTCCGCTCCTGAGGGAGCATGGGGCCAACAGTGTGGTTTGCCTCCATATTAAGTATTCATATGCTAGGGCAGTAGTGTTTCGGTAGCAATCTGTGTTACATGGTGAGATTGCCAGCCCCACGCACAACACCTTACTAGTCTCATTGGACGACATGCATGAGTGTGTGTGTGTGTGTGATAGCTGAGTGTGTGCTCTTGCAGTAGTGGTTTCCGTAGCAACCTGTGTTACATGGTGAGATTGCCAGCCCCACGCACAACACCTTACTAGTCTCATTTGGACGACATGCATGTGTGTGTGTGTGTGATAGCTGAGTGTGTGCTCTTGCAGTAGTGGTTTCCGAAGCAACCTGTGTTACATGGTGAGATTGCCAGCCCCACGCACAACACCTTACTAGTCGCATTGGATGACACACATGAGTGTGTGTGTGTGTGATAGTTGAGTGTGTCAGGTGGCGGCGTAGGACAGTTTGACAGGTGAGAGCGTGGTGTTTCTCATTCAGTATTATATTATGATTTTAACTATTCTGTGCTTTGTTTGCTTCTTCAGATTAGCATCGGGCACTGTTGGGTGTTTTGTTTTGTTGGGTTTTGTGATGTTCGCTAGTTTATTTGTTTAATGTTTGCTTTGTCACTGAATGGGCTGTAAAAATAAATATAGCCCCTGCCTCTAGAATCAAGAGTTTTATTGTTGTTCGGGTCGGTGCGAGTGTGACAAGAGAGTGAGATCACATATCACAGCATAATCATCATCATCATCTCGCCCACCCTACCACACTAGGTTCGACTCCCGGTAAGCCTATCACTCATATTTTCTTTTCTGTTATCTAGTGCCACCCTTTATGTCCAACGAGTACCTGTTAATTACCTTTATTTATTTATTTACTTGCGATAGAAGCATCATTATCCTTCTATCTACAACTCTGCCAAGAGCAATCTTGTGCGAAGGTAGACACCTTTGAAGGCCCATATTAGATACTCTTGAGTTTTGGTCACTGTTGGACCTCTACTGCAAAGCAGGGGTGGCAATCCGTGACACTAGCTGCAGTGATGATTCTACGCTACGTAAATAAACGAAGAAGAAAAGATGAACATTGCTGTAAAGAAGTAATACGGCCACCAGTGTAAAGAAGTTATTTCTTACTACAACTGTAGTACACCACTGTAAAGTTCTGTTGTTTGCGACTCCACTGTAAAGAATTGAGTGTGGTGTATAGAACCTCACTGTAAAGTATGATGGCTGGTAGTACTGTTGTATTCAAAGAGGTGCTGTCACCGTGAAGACAGACACAGGTCAACTCGACCTACACAGGGTAGTGTAAACATTGAAGTGAGAGTACATTGTACGCGAATGGTAGAATGGTTCTGAAGAGTTGACAACTTGGTAACAATATATTCATACTCTCACATGTAGAAGTCAAGGATTACTGGAACTACTGTGTTCTTTTTATAATATTTAATGAGACGCACACTGGAACAGTACGTGTATGGTTACAGGAACACATGACGACATAAACAGCATGGTGTTGATCAATGGTGTATCATCTTAAGTTAGCATACATGCTGGATAACCTCATACTGGAACATTTGTAGACAAGCATTCAGAGTTCTATAGTTAGTCCACATCTATATATATATATATCAGGTTGTACTGACAGATCACGTCAGTTTATACATAATGTTCATAGTGACTCTTGTACAGAATCTCTCTTAGCATGAGTGTAGCTTGTACTCTAGCGTAGATTCTTTCAAATAGCATTCAGCACATATCTTCGGAGTAAATGCTAAATCTCCCATAATAGATCTTTCTTTCATAACTGTGATCTCTGGATCATTATCGGGTAGTAAGGGACAACCCTGTTCTCTGATGAATGATTGACAATAATTCGGATTCCAAGATGGCTTCCGTGGTCCTTAACATCGCTCACACAACGGTGAGATGACAAAACTTCTAGAAAGATTCACTTCATAAGGATATCAAAGTTTCCACCAATATCAGCATTATCTGTCCTCATAATTGCTGTGTAGAAACATTCTTAGGGCTGCTAAACGATATGTCGTTCTGACATCTGAACATAAGTAGATTCATGTAGGCCTAAACATAACCCATCGTAAGCCTAGGAACGAAGTCAGTAAAAGTACGTTTACCTTGGCCAAGAATCAATAGCAAGCACAAAAACACTTTTCTGGCGTAATAGAAACAATACTGGGGAACACATAGACTAAAACAGTCCTAGAAGACACAATCTTCTTCCCCATGATAACTTGAGATCACACAACTTTGGACCGCTCGACATTGGCGTCCCGCCAGACTCCATAACCGAAGAACACACTCTCCTATCTTCATCCGCTCAGAGTGTAAGAACAAATAATCCAGCCCAGACACACAAAGATAACATGATATAAGACGGAATCGTCTCAAACAGACAAACAGTAAACCTAGATTCAGACTTTCAATATTCCTGCAAAACCTTAAGCGAGAACAATCTGTTTCCAGCTATAATAGAAAATCTAGATTCCTCCGCTTGTTCAATCCACGGAAACAAAACAGGAACCGATCACTCAAAGAATAAAATACACATTTACTATTCTGAGTTATTCCCCTTTCTTAAAAGTTGTAAGTTCATAAATAAATATCCTTTTATCAAACAGATAGTTACATCTTCATTTGTAATCGTATCAACTGTAATCTGTGCGACATATAAAAAATATGTACGCAACAGACTACCGCAACCCCCGGGAAAAAAAATGAAAATTTTTTTTTCTCTCTGAGAGCCACATAAAATCGGCCCCCCAACGCACATATGATGCGCAGATGAGAAGTATCAAGAATTTATAAAGCCAGATTAAGGCAAAGAATGAGAATATATATCTCAACATCTCAGAGAAAGTATTTCTCTAAGTGTAAACATTTCCAGGGAGTTGCCACCAATGCCTACTACCATATTGGCAATGACACAATGTATACAATAATTTCCATAATCATTTCATATTAGGTATCATAAGTTCACGATTGGCAAAAGAAACATCATCAAAGAATTAGCAGTGAATCAAAATAAGTGAACCGCTAAGTATTTATACAATCACCAAATCATATATTACAAATGTGTACACATTTTGATATAGAAGAAAAAGAATAACTGATGTAAAGTTATACATGTTAGGAAAGTCCAATATTTAACAGTTAAGTGGCATCATGTGGGCATCTCGACAGAATGTCCGCCATCACATTTTCTGAACCACGGATAGCTCGTACCGAAAAATGAAAAGGTTGAAGAGCGATCGCGTATCGAGTTGATCTCGTGCTCTTCAAGTTCTTACTTTGGATAGCAGTAAGAGCTTTCTGGTCAGTTTCCACTATGAAATGTGCACCAAGAAGGAATCTTTGAAGTTTGAGAATTGACCAAACCATCGCCAATAATTCCCGGTCTAAAACCGAGTAATTCCTTTCTGCAGCATTAAGTTTTCTGGATATGTACATTACAGGATGCAGAGTTCCAGAGTACTCTTGCATTAGTGCCGCTCCAATCCCAGTGGATGAAGCGTCACTACGAAGAACAAATGTCTTATCTGTAGTAGGTAACACTAAAATAGGTGGTGTTGAAAACATAGTTTTGATCTTATCTAGTGATAATTGGCATTCCTGAGACCAGTGAACCATATTAGGCGACCCTTTTTTTAGTAGTGTCGAAAGAGGTGCCATGATAGAGGACAGATTCGGAATGAATCGTCCATAAAATTGTATGAGACCTAAAAGACTTAGCACTTGCTTTTTAGTCTTAGGGATAGAGATGTTAAGTATTTTAGTGATATTATGGTCCTCTGCCTTCAGGAAACCATGACCTACTCGATGGCCTAGGAAAGAAATTTCGCTAAAACCAATGCAAGCTTTCGATGGTTTTGCTGTCAGGTTATGCTCGCGTAGAGTTGATAACAATTCAACTAACCCTGAATAGTGATCTTCCCAAGTATCGCTGAAAAGACAGATGTCGTCTAGATAAGCAATGATATCTGACCGATACGATAGGATTCGACGCATCATGCGTACGAATGTAGCTGGTGCGTTCATAAGGCCGAAAGGCATAAAATTCAATTGGAAAAGGCCTCTAGGAGTAGAAAAAGCGGTAAGAGGTTTGGCGCGTTCGGATAATGGAACTTGCCAATATCCTTTAGACAAATCAAGTTTAGTGAAAAAATGAGATTTAGAAAGTCGAGTAAGTAGCTCTTCTAGTAAAGGCAAAGGTTCAGCATCAAACTTTGTCACTTGATTCAATTTGCGATAGTCAACGCAAAGACGTATGTTATTGTCTTTTTTTCGAACAATAACCATCGGCGAAGAATAAGCAGAAGTGGATGGTTCGATTATTTGTAAATCTATCATTTCATCTAACTCCTTTTCAACCTGTGCTTGAAAATGTATAGGGATAGGGTAAGGTCTAACCCTAATAGGAGTATGTTCAGTTAGAATAATGTCATGCTCAATGACATGAGTTTGCCCAGGGATGTCAGTGAGGACATCCTGAAATGTTTGTAACATAGCCGAAACCTGTCGCTGTTCTCCTAGAGACAAATCAGGAGAAACAGTAACGTCTTTCCATGATTCACTGGAATGAAGTGGGATCATTGGAAGCGGAAGATTAACATCCGGAAAACTTGTTTCCTCATCCTGTATAACGGACAGTGATGAGTACTGACCATGTTGAACTGGAGAATCGTCCGTTGCCTGGAAAATAGGCTGTAAATAGTCAGGACGTTCATGGAATTCCGTAAGCATATTGATGTGGAAGGTTTTATGCTTCCCGTTAATATCGACAATATAGTCAACATCTGAAATTTTCGATATTATATCGTACGGACCTTTCCAAGAAATAAGGAGTCTATTTACCCTACAAGGTAGCAAAACAAATGCTTTGTCACCAGGACAAAGTTGTCGTAAAGTTCTTTTCTTATTAGCAAATTGCCTTGCCTTCTGTTTAGCAAATTCAGAAGAGGACGTTGCTAATTTGCATGCTTCGATAATTTTTTCTCTCAGCGTGATGACATATTCGTAAGAGGATTTTGTGTCATCGTCAATATTGTCCGCTGTTATGAGATCATGAAGCAAAGACATAGGGCCGCGCGGTCGCGCGCCAAAGACAAGTTCAAAAGGAGAAAATCCTGTATGTTCATTGGGGACCTCCCTGTAAGCGAAGAGGGCCGCGGGTAGAACCCTGTCCCAATCTTGAGGATGATCCTCAGTTATCTTTCCTAATAAGTTCTTAAGTGTTCTATTTAGCCGTTCTACCATCCCATTGGACATAGGATGATAGATGCTACTCAAAGATCTCTCTATCTGTAGAGTAGACATTACTTGAGACATGGTATCCGATATTAGTTGGGTGCCATGATCTGATAATATTTCTCCGGGGAATCCCAGGCGAGAAAATATAAGCCAAAGAGCATCTGCAATGTCAGCAGTAGTAATGCTCTTCAGAGGGATAGCCTCTGGCCAACGTGTGCACATGTCCACACACGTTAAGATAAATTGATGTCCTCTAGCAGATTTGATCTTAAATGGACCAATGATGTCTATCGCCATTTTCTGAAATGGTCGAATAGGAATGTCTGCAGCCTGAATGGGCGCAGCATGACGAGGACCTTTGGATTTGACTTCTTGACATACTTTACAAGATCGACAATAGATCCGTATGTCCTTATTCACGAAAGGCCAAAAGAAAGCCGCAAGAACTCTTGACTTTGTACGGGAAAAACCCATGTGTCCAGCACACTGAGAGTCGTGTGCATGTTGTAAAATTTTAACTCTCAATTTCTTGGGTACAAGAATCTGAGAATGACTTGAATTAGTGGAGTCCTGCACCATACGTACAAGTACACCATTCTTCATTGTAATCCAAGATTTACGCTTGGTATCTCTATTCGGATCACCTTTTGTTGCAAGAGTGAAGAATTTCTTAAGAGTCGGATCCTCTTCTTGTTGTTTTATAAACGAGTCACGAGAAATTACCAAGGGATCATCTTGGTTATGCACTTCAATATCTTCAGTACATGAAGTTTCAGGCATATTGAGAGCTTGAGCTCTAGTGACTACAACATTAGCAGTTTGCATATTTTGCTTTTCCCAAACGGAAATTTGTTGCGAAGTGCATTCTTTTACTCCGTGAATGCGACCGATGATAAGATCAGCGATCGGATTCGGCAAAAGACATGCGTGTACATCTCCTGTGAAGAAAGGAGTAGCAATCCTAATGATAGCGGTAGAGTATTTCTCTATGGTGCCGCCAAATGTTACGCATTTGACTACTTTGCCTGTAGAATGAGAAGGATCTATGAGTGACTGCCTAACACCAATTGTTGTGCATCCAGAATCAAAAAGTACTGAGACTGGATTGTCATTTACTAAACCTTTGTGTAAGACTAGAGAACCTCTTCCATCATGCGCGATTGACGCAGGAAGAGCGGGAAGAGGATGGCCACAGCTTAAAGTAGACACTGTGGTTGGCTCAAATAATGTTTTGCATTGGGGGCACTGAGATGCTCTCCCAAAATCAAAAGCGGCACATGCCATATTATTAGAGTCATCATTATCTTTATTTTGTTTATAGGATTCGTGGGACTCTTGCTGAGCAGAGTTCGCCTGGTAATGAGATTTATGTTTTTTGTATTGTGCTCTACCTCTGTTATTATTGCCTCTGTAATTATCCTTGTTTCCACTGTTATAACCCCTACTTGGGTTTGAGTCATAGTTCCTTTGGTTACTATTATTATATTCATTATAATGAGTATCTCTGTAATTATGATCTTGTTGTCTCCATGAGGGAAAACTTGGATAATTTCTATAATGACTTTCTTTGCGAAAGTTTCTATAATTATGACCACCTCTGAATCGAGGGCTGTCGGCTCGTCTCCAGGTATTCGAAGAAGAACTCTGAAATGATTGGTTACCTTGGTTCTGATAACCGTTATGGCTACCTTTTTTATTAAACCTATTTTGAGGTTCTTGGAATCTGCGTGAGTGATTAGGGTTGTATGGTGTTGCTGAAGCAACTAGCATACCTTCCCTAACCTTAGTATTGCTAATAGCTACGTCTGGATGTGCAGTGACGTATTGGGTACAATACTGTTCTATTTCTTTTAGTGTCTTGGGTTTACGCTCATGTAAGAATTCAAGGAATGGTTTATTTATACTTGACATAATCTTATCTCTGAGTATCAAGTCCATAAGGGCTTCATATGTCTTTTCTGTTTTGGACAACTCAATCCAACGATCAAATGTAAGACGTGTCCTTGCAATGAATTCTGAGAATTCTACACCTGCCTCAGGAACCATTGTCTTAAACAAATTCCGGTAACCTTCCTCAGACAACTGGTACTTCTTTAATAAGGCTGCCCTAATAACATCATAATTATCCTTGTCAGCCTCTTCAACCAAACTTAAACTAGTCAGAGAATCACCTTTCAAATTTTCTGACAACTGGTTAGCATATTGTGATTTGTCCACATTATGGGCTCGACAAGAGCGTTCAAATCTATTTAACCAGAATGTTATGTCATCACTGGAAGGATTGAACGCTGGTACCTTGACCTTGTAAGTAAAGGGTTTACCATTACCACCAGATGCTTGATTAACATTACTTATGTTTGTTAATTTTAACTTTTCTAACTCAAATGCTAAAAGTTCTTTTTGGTGTTCATGTTCTCTCATTGCTTTTTTCTCTTCAGCAGCCGCAGCAGCCTCATCTTTTCTTTTTTCTTTTTCCATTTCCATCTGGAATTTTTTTTCCTTAGTCTGTATCTGCAATTTCTTTTGTTCAAATTCTCTTTCTAATCTTTTCTCTTCAGCCAGAGCTTTTCTCTCTTCAGCAGCTAATGCTTTGTCATATTGAGCAACTGCCCATTGTTCTAAGTCTGTACTAGTCTTATCAAGGGATCTCCCTTGTGCAATAAAGTATTCTAATGTAGACATGATGTCTGACAATGATACTACTCACTTGAAACAATAATAATAAAATATATTTCAAGGTAATATAGCAAAAAGTTCTTAATCACTGTATTAATCAGCACACAATCACAATGTCTGTGTGAGACAAGCCTTATCAAGGTCTTGTATATTTCTTTGAAAAAAACAATTATAAATTGCTGCAACACTCTATAACATAAGTGCAATGCACAAGAAATAGTGTCTTATCTAATCAACATTAATCATCAGTTGATTCTTTCACATAAATCCATATGATCAACTATATTTTAAATAGTGTATGTCGATCAAGAACATAAAAAACAATTATACAAGACAACATGAAAATATTTGCGGAAATCAAATAAATCAAATGGAAAATATAATAAAAAATAAACCGCAAGAGGATAACAAATACAAATAACGCCACAGTATATAAATATAAATGTTGTATGAAACTGAAAGATAGCAAAGGGTAGACCAACAAATTACAAACAAATCAAAACAAAACTAAAGAATGTGAAGAAACTTCCGAAAACAACACTGACCATATCGTCACAACTAACCAAAAAAAAAAAAAAAAATAGCAACAGAAGTTGCTTTGCAAATTCCAGTATAGGAAATTTGCTCACCCTATAGAAAACGCTCACAATAGACGACCTCTATCACGTGGTATGATCTAAGGGAGACTCCGCCCAACCGAAACAACAACCCGCAGAATACAAACAAATATCACATATAAACATGTAAACATAAATGTACATATAGCATAAATATTTATAATGTAATGTAATGTAATGTAATGTGTTGCAGAAAGAATGTGTTGCGAAGAAGGCACAGTTATACGCAATAATGCTACAGTACTATGGTACTTTATTAAATAATCAAATCTGGCCTAAATCATAAAAGTTCAACACAAACTATGGCAGTGCAGGAGAATCCACTGTTTACAGTTCCTCAGAATCACAAGTAAGACTTCTCGCTTCAGTTGCACTGTACATTTTGCAAACACTGTCAAATATATGTTCCAACTCTGATATGTAATGCTGTCTGTTCCAAACAAACTTGCTGTGTAACGCTGTCTGTTCTATGGCAAATGTCCATCAACAAAAAATGTCAACAAACGCTGACCTAGTTACTGTATACCTCGATAGGACAGGTCGCGCTGACATCGACTGTAAAGTTGTATTGCTGGTGTTTACGTGTGTCGTAACAGGCCCCAAGGAATGGTCTGGTCTCAGTAGCTGACTTCTCAAATATGTCCACTGTGCAGGTTGACCCAGGAAGCTGGCACACCACTGTAAAGATATTATTTCTTCTTACTACAGTCTCTTGTAATGGATATAGTGGCCACCGCTGTAAAGAATGGTGTCAAACTGTTCACAGCTAACTCACTCCAATCACAGGTGGAAGTCAAGGATTACTGGAACTACTGTGTTCTTTTTATAATATTTAATGAGACGCACACTGGAACAGTACGTGTATGGTTACAGGAACACATGACGACATAAACAGCATGGTGTTGATCAATGGTGTATCATCTTAAGTTAGCATACATGCTGGATAACCTCATACTGGAACATTTGTAGACAAGCATTCAGAGTTCTATAGTTAGTCCACATCTATATATATATATATATATATATATATATATATATATATATATATATATATATATATATATATATATATATATGTATATATATATATATATATATATATATATATATATATATATATATATATATATATATATATATATATATATATATATATATATATCAGGTTGTACTGACAGATCACGTCAGTTTATACATAATGTTCATAGTGACTCTTGTACAGAATCTCTCTTAGCATGAGTGTAGCTTGTACTCTAGCGTAGATTCTTTCAAATAGCATTCAGCACATATCTTCGGAGTAAATGCTAAATCTCCCATAATAGATCTTTCTTTCATAACTGTGATCTCTGGATCATTATCGGGTAGTAAGGGACAACCCTGTTCTCTGATGAATGATTGACAATAATTCGGATTCCAAGATGGCTTCCGTGGTCCTTAACATCGCTCACACAACGGTGAGATGACAAAACTTCTAGAAAGATTCACTTCATAAGGATATCAAAGTTTCCACCAATATCAGCATTATCTGTCCTCATAATTGCTGTGTAGAAACATTCTTAGTGCTGCTAAACGATATGTCGTTCTGACATCTGAACATAAGTAGATTCATGTAGGCCTAAACATAACCCATCGTAAGCCTAGGAACGAAGTCAGTAAAAGTACGTTTACCTTGGCCAAGAATCAATAGCAAGCACAAAAACACTTTTCTGGCGTAATAGAAACAATACTGGGGAACACATAGACTAAAACAGTCCTAGAAGACACAATCTTCTTCCCCATGATAACTTGAGATCACACAACTTTGGACCGCTCGACATTGGCGTCCCGCCAGACTCCATAACCGAAGAACACACTCTCCTATCTTCATCCGCTCAGAGTGTAAGAACAAATAATCCAGCCCAGACACACAAAGATAACATGATATAAGACGGAATCGTTTCAAACAGACAAACAGTAAACCTAGATTCAGACTTTCAATATTCCTGCAAAACCTTAAGCGAGAACAATCTGTTTCCAGCTATAATAGAAAATCTAGATTCCTCCGCTTGTTCAATCCACGGAAACAAAACAGGAACCGATCACTCAAAGAATAAAATACACATTTACTATTCTGAGTTATTCCCCTTTCTTAAAAGTTGTAAGTTCATAAATAAATATCCTTTTATCAAACAGATAGTTACATTTTCATTTGTAATCGTATCAACTGTAATCTGTGCGACATATAAAAAATATGTACGCAACAATTGCAATATTCAGTCACGACCTCACCAATAACTTTGACATTAAAGAATGTGACGATGACAACGAAAACAGAGAAAGGAAGACTATACTTATGAAGCTGATGGCAGCGGCGGTAGGGATACCTGTTAAGTGGTGCGTTGACTTTGAACTTGACCACAGGCACATAGCAATTGCTGTGTAGTTGTATCCCATGATGAGGATGGGGATAAGAAAGAAGGCGATGACGAGGAATATCTCATACTTGCGAGCCTCAGCTTCGTCACGTGGCGCACACGTTGTCAGTAAGATCGTCACGTTAGGTGGAAACATATCGTCGTGAATCTCCTGAAGGACAGAAAACATGAGACTTATCTGTTGGTGCTAACAGAAAAACAAAATATGAGTTCACTAACTGCACTAAACTTCGTAAATTACTACTACTCAGTCGTTGCTCTTCTACCTTGGGAAGTAGAGATGTGCCAGAGAGAATGTCATACTATCACATCCGTTGTCTTCCTCCTAGCCTGGTTACAATCTAATCCTCGGTCCTTCAGAGATTGTCTAATATTGTCCTCCCAGAAGACTCTGGGTTGTCCTGGAGGTCTGAATCCCTGGCTCTTGGTTTCCCATATTTCTCGTAGTAGCCAATCTTCTCCCTGTCTGTAGACATGGCCAAGCTACCGTAAATTGGCACTGTTCCACTTGCGTCAGCATTGCGTGGAGGCATATCTGGAGTCATCTTTATATGACCACCAGCTATGCACAATGATACAATATATATGTACAAATGAACCTCTCTTTGTGAGGCTAATTGCCCTCTCATTGACTCTTGAAATCATCCACACACTTCCAAGAACTCCCACCGGTGGTGAAACATGTTGAGAACCCAGCATTGCACACTAAGCTTGGAGAAGTCACTTGAACCCCAGACGTGAATCTTTGGCTTTGACCTGGTTGACTGCATGCAGGATGATCTCACTATGGACCGAGTGATAGGCAGGGGGAAGCTGAGAAGTGGCTCTGTGCAGGACGTGACAATTCCTTGGAAAAGCCCAGAACCAGAGCACAGAATTTTAGCTCTGCATAGTTCGAGACTCTGCCATCACTGGTGTCAATACCTTGTCGAGGTATGGCGGCTTACGTACCCTGATTACCCCCAGAGCTATGCCAGCGGGAGTTTTACTCCTGGAAAGTTCTACCAAGCTGGACAGGTTTGCGCGGGCAGGGGTCAGACTAAAGCAGACACCCTGGTCCTCCAGGTTGGGGGTTTTAGCATACGGCTGACACCCCTGTCTTTGTAAAAAGAAATGAAGTTACGGAAAAGACAACAAATGAACAAACTTTGCTGCGGGATGGACATCCGGAGTCTGAGGCTCGTATGACTGTCAGTGGTGAAAGCCGAAAGGAAGCCACTGACACGAAAACGGACGTCCTGACCGCAAAACGCGAAACAAGAATAGGTTTTTGGAATGTCAGGACAATGACCGAGACAGGTAAACTAAAACAGGTCACAGCAGAAATGAGAAACTATAGATTACAGATTCTAGGGATAAGCGAGAGCAGATGGACAGGGGCAGGAAAAGTTAAAACAGCAACAGGAGAAACAGTACTTTACTCTGGCAGAAAGGATGGACAGCACAATGAAGGTGTAGCAATTTTTCTACAGAAAGGAATGGAAAGGATATTACTGGAATGGAAACCCATCAACAACAGACTGATAAGAATACGAGTGAGAGGGAGATTCACCAACACTGCAATAATACAATGCTACGCACCAACGAATGACAGCGATGAAGAGGTCAAGGATGAATTCTATCAACAACTGCAGAAAGAAATAGAAGACACACCTAGATATGATCTTATCGTAGTAATGGGAGACCTCAATGCGAAAGTTGGAACACACAATACATATAATGAAAGAGTAATGGGGAAATGCGGCAGCGGAACAGCAAACGAAAATGGGGATAAATTAATAAGTTTCTGTAGCATTAACAACCTGGTCATTGGAGGAACACTTTTCCCACACAAAGAAATTCACAAATTAACATGGGAATCACCAAATGGTCGGAACAGAAACCAGATAGACCACATCATGATTAATGGTAGATGGAGACATGCATTACAAGATGTGAAGGTAAGAAGAGGTGCAGATGTGGAAAGTGATGACCATTTAGTAGTAGATAAACAAAGTGAAACTAAGAACGGCTGGACCAACTGTAACTACACAGAAAAAGTTTGACATCAGCAAATTGAAGGACCCCCTTACCAGAAAAGCTTTTGTGGCTTATATAAAGAAGCGATATCAATTTGCCAATACTCAGGAAAAGACATTGACTGATGATATAGACCAGAATTTCAACACCATTTCAACAATATATAAGGAAAGCAGCAAATCATGCTTTGGATTCCAGGAAAGGAAGAAGCAAGACTGGATAACACCAGAAACATTAAACACCATAACGATGAGAAAGGAAATGAAAAGAAAGAAAACAGAAGCGAAGTCCCCAGGTTAAAACAATTATATAGCGAACAGTACAGTCAGTTGGACAAGGAAGTTAAACGCCAAACCCGAGCCAACAAAATGAATTTCCTAGACGATCTTGCAAGACAGGCAGAAGAGGCAGAACTGAGAAATGAACAAAGCACAGTATACAAAATAACTAAAATCATCAGTTTAAAACGAGGTGCGAACAATATTACATTAGTAAGAGATAAGCAAAGAAATCTCATCACGACAGCAGAGGGACAGGAAACAAGATGGGCAGAGCATTTCAGAGAAACTCTGAACAAGGAACCACCAGAGACACAATTGGATGTTCCCGAGGCTGAAAACGATCTAGATGTTAATATAGACATTCCACGAAAAGAAGAAATCATCACAGCTATTTAAGTGTCGTATTTTGAATCTGTCTAACTACACGGTCATATTTACCGCGCTCACTATAGGATAAATGGACCAATGGAATAGCCAATCAGGACGCTCCTTTTCTAGTATGTATAAAGAAACCTTTTTATGTTTGACAGAAAGGGCCTATTCTGTATATTTGATAGGAAGGAGTTATTTTATTTCTTAAAGAATAACGATATATACAGGGAAATACATAACTATTATAACATATAGGATATTACTTAATAGGTAGGTGTAAAGATGGCCTCATAATAGTAATTTATTTAAAGAGAAAAATTGGTTTTAGTGATATGTCTACATCAGGGTAAGTCCCGATTTAGCTAATTAAAGACTGCATAGATTTAAATGCCTTGTAATAACTAAACAACAAAGATATAGAAAGATAGAGATAAATTAGCAGTTCAAATATCACTTTAAATAATTAAAAACGGCCCAGTAATAAGTTAGATATAGAATATTTAAATTTAGTCACATTATACGGGCAGGCTGAAAAACGGTTAGGTTTTGATTCTTAAACACACATTTGGACCGTGCTTCCGATTGGGCGGACACGGCGCTATATATAGAACTGGGACTTAGGGGAGTCCGCCACAAAATTTAAATACCGAGCTGCATGAATCGAGCGCAAACTGTTACTGCAGGGTCTTTTGCCGCTGTGATCTCGAAGCAGACTTAAAATTCAATTTGAAAGCCTGTATTCAGCTTATGTATTATTGCATGAAGGAAAGAAAGATATATATATATATATATATATATATATATATATATATATATATATATATATATATATATATATATATATATATATATATATATATATATATATATATATATATATATATATATATATATATATATATATATATATATATATATTGTTGATTATTTGCCTGTGTATACCCGCTTATGTGTTCGGTGATGTGTAGAATGTGAAACTACAGGTCTAGTGTGTTGTCGCATTGATTGCATACCTGTGTGATTTTGAAACGAAAGCCAGCGTTAGAAAATGTGTATAATATATGTAAGTATGGCAAAAATTACGACTGTAAGTTTGAATAGTTTATTTGAATGAGTATTTCATACTGGAATTACACACTGTTCACGATCATAACACAGGAGTACAGGAATTGTTAACATGATGTAATCCAGTTGTCACTTGCTACTGTGTACTTAACCAAATCATTGTATGGAAGCCAATCATGAGCTAAGGAAAGTATCATAGGATGTTTACAGTAAATGAATAATCACATGGAACTGGCTGTAAGAGAAATGAAGTTATATGTCCAGTGCAAACTGTTAGCACAATTTCTGAAAAATGTTTATATGTGATGTTGTGTGTGTGTGTGTGGAGTGGTGCTGGAGCCTACATGGAATGCGGTTATCTTTCATTCCAGGTTCTGTCTCGATATTACAAAGTACGAAACATCCACTGAGAGGAAGTTTGTTGGTGTCTACAGCTCTTTATATATTTGGAGCCCTACCACGATTCCCAGCCTGGAGTTGCAGTTTGTGTAAACCCGGCCTGATGGATGCAGATCATCATCAAATAAGATAGGTGGAATCAAGTTCCACTGTACAGCACATCCCGTAAAAAAAAACTACAATATAAAAACCACACATAATACAAATAAAATTTAAAAAAAACATTTAATGATGATATATGAAGGCTATTGGTTAAATAAAGTGAATTCTACAGTCCAGGGACAGTGATTATAGATTAGTAAAGAAAGTAATTGTCATTATCTCGTTACCTTTACCATATTATTCCTCATGGAAAAGTACATTCCATTTTATTTATTTAATGTTGTAAATACCATTTGATTACTTTTAGAATTCCTGACCGAAAAAATAAATCGGTAGAGGACAAATAAATTGTAAATAATTTCAGTCAGTCTTGCTTAATAATTCTTATTAAGTTAATGTTCTGTATTGAGATTTATTACATATGATTAATTCAATTTTCCCCTAGATAATTAGCCAGTAAAACAAAAGTATATTCATTAATCAATGAGGGATCTAGAGAGGTAGCAGATAGATCTTCAGTACCCCACATTATCATCATACTTGAAGGTTTACATAGCTTGACCCCACTATTGATGTCGATACACCCTTGCTCTTTTCAGAGAAGGGGGTATTTCTTATAAGACCAGTCTCTTATCTGGCACTATCCTGGTATCATCTGATACACCTTTGTGTCCAGGAAAGTCTTTATTTTAATAACATCCAAACCTCTCGCGACATTAAGACAGACCCTGAGCTAGCAGCAGAACTATTAGAACCACTATTTGCACAAGTCTGGAAAACAGGGACAACACAAACGGAGTGGAACAAAGGAATAATTGTCAAATTGCCCAAGAAGGGAGATCTTGCAGACTGCAATAATTGGAGAGCAATCACTCTTCTCTCAGTTCCCAGCAAAATACTAGGCAGGATAATTATACAGAGAATTTCAAAAGCAGTAGACCTTAAACTGAGGAAAGAACAAGCAGGATTTAGAAAGAACAGAAGATGTGTAGATCATATATTTACCCTCAGGAACATTATAGAGCAGTACTCAGAATGGCAAAGACAGCTGTACATTAATTTTGTTGATTTTGAAAAGGCTTTTGACAGTATACATAGGGACAGTTTATGGAAAATACTGAAGGCTTATGGAATTCCAAGCTGCATAGTGTCGATCATAAAAAGCCTCTATGCCAACTTTACGTGTAGCATTGCGCAAAGCAACCTAAGCTTTAAGGTGAAGACAGGAGTACGACAGGGATGCCCCTTATCAACCACTCTATTTTTAAGTCATAGACTGGGTGATGCGCCAGACAACAGAGGGCAGTCCAAGAGGAATAAGATGGACTACATTTTCTACATTAGAAGATCTGGAATATGCAGATGACATTGCACTACTAGCACATTCACATCACACATCCAGGAAAAAACGGATAGACTTAATAAGTATAGTCAGCAAGTGGGCTTGAACATCAATCTAAATAAGTCAGAGGTCATGGCGCTCAATGTGAGCAACTCTGAGCCCATATCAGTAAGGAGTAAGGAATCAGCAACTGGAACAGACAGACACCTTCACATTTCTAGGATGCATAGTAACGCCAGACGGCGGAGCAAGCAAAGACATCAACAACAGAATGAACAAAGTAAGAACAGCCTTTTTTAGTCTAAACAACATCTGGAAGTCCTCTCAGTACAGCACAAGGACAAAGTTAAGATTATATCAGAGCTGTGTGCTTTATGTGCTTCTCTATGGTGCGGAATGCTGGAGAGTTACAGAGAAGGAAATGTCGAAATTGTCATCTTTTCACACACCATGCCTGAGAAAAATTCACCCAATCTTTTGGCCGAATACCATCACCAACCAAGATCTGCTTACTCGCAGCAAGCAAGAGGACATGCACACCATCATAGTTGGCAGACGCTGGAGCTGGGTTGGCCATGTCCTCAGAAGAGACCCCGATGCCATCACAAGAACAGCTATGCTATGGATCCCTGAAGGAAAACGAAAGAGATGCCGACCAAAAACAACTTGGCGGAGGACTGTGGAGGCTGAGATGCAAAGAATGAACCAGAGTTGGGGCACAGTACGAAAGATGGCCACCGACCGAGTAAAGTGGAATCAATTTGTTGTTGCTCTACAAGACGCCACCAGGCGTGATGGCCACTGACTGTTTTGACGGTTGGCGGCTAAGGATCAAAGAAGAAGTTCGAGACTCCCCTTGGATGGCGGGGAATGCGCAATATATCACTCGCGCTTCTTACTCCTATCTTGGGACCATATTTGACAATACTTTAAATGCAAGCCAAGCTGGACAAACTGGAGCTCATGACTTCAACTCAACATGTTTAGGAATGGCAGAAAAGCCACAGGAAAAGCCTAGATCTACAGTGTAGATAATACCAAGGAGTCTTCATTTTGGTATTGGCTGCAAAAGAGCAAAAAACGCAGCAGCGCTAGTTAAACAACATTAACAACTTGAGTATGCAGGGGTTGGGTTTTGTGGCCTTGACGTATCGTTTGGTTACGGACTTTGGCTCTTCTTGTTAACTCAAACACTTTCCTCAGATACCTCATATCTGAGGTTTGGAGCTGGATTGTTGGGTTGTAGTCATTGCCCACGACTCGCATCAGTAAGTCAAGACTGGAACATAGGTGTACATCTTGTCAATTTCTCTTTTAATGAGGCATTCTCATTTTACAGCCTGAAAATGTCTCCCAGATGCCGTTCTTCGAGTAGCCAACTCTTCTTTGATGCTTCCCTTTCAATATATGACAGCTTCAAGGTATTTAAAGTGGTTGACATGCTCCAGGATCTGTTCTCCCAGGAATTCACATATCACACACACACACACAAAATAATAATAATTTAACACAAGACAAGGATATTTTAAACGTTAGAATGCTGTGTCATGAAAATGAATGTAATTTTATGATATGATTATTGGATATTAATATTTATTTATTAGTAATATTTATTATTAATTAATAATTCATATCATATCATTTTAATCATTACATTCTACGTAGGCACCTATGTATGGCATCTGTAAATTCTTCGTTGTTCTTTTCATTAAGTGACCGGACGGCCTACCAGGACAGCATTATCCGTGCTGAAACAGTAGAGAAACGTGATAGAGATCTAGCGTAAGAATAACCCAATAATAAAGAAGCTAGCTAAGAACTTTTAAAAACGACAAATGTGCTTACTACAGCTTATCACTAAACAAGAAAAGTTCCATTTTTCAAACAAAAGACTTTTAGACGCGAACTCAGTCTTTTGGCGGGAATATCGTAGCAACGATTGACGTCATCTAATTTACATAGGGTTAGTTAAAGTTTATGTTGAACAGTTAACGGTGCCTAATAGCTGTATCCAATCAAATAAGTTGGGACATTTGTTTTACACCAATCAAAGCCATCGACGGCAATATTCAACCACGCGAAGTTTTAGCTAGGAAAAAACTGTAGAGAACAAAGGAGTCTGTTCCTGATCTTCAACTTGCACGGACGTAGTTTTAACTGGGATCTGTGTCAACCTGGCGTGTACCCCCAGTCTGCTACAAAAGGTCCTTGGTCAACGAATACAGATTCCTTGCAGTTATCAAGTAAATGACATTTTCATTATCTCAGTTGAGAAGCAGACTTATTTCCAATATTGTGAATTTAATTTCACGTAAGTATAGTGTCGCAAAACGTATGTTAGATTTTTAGCGGACATCATGATAAGCCAGATAGGCTATGATGTCGAGCAATCAGTTTGAGGAACTTAGCGAAAATGCTGAACTTTCAAACCTAACAAGCAAGGTAAAGGTCTCGCTTAGTCTAGTGCCCAAGGAAAAATAAAATGAGAAATCTTTGAAGAACATTTTTAAACATGATGAATGTTATGTGCCACCGTGGCTTGAGGTAAAAGGAGGAACTGTGATTGTACATCCAGAACAAATGTCTACAGAAATTATTTGATCACGTGACTGTTAATGACATAGGAAATTGATGAAGAGGAATGTCTTCATATTTTTTTACTTTGTTCACCAGTTCTAATTAAAATTGTTTAAATTTATGACAAGACTTGTTTCAACTCACTTAAAGAAGTTCCAGTTGGATAAGTGACCTTAAACAAGTACAACTATAATTTATTAAAGCTGTCTCACCAAGCATAACCATCTGCAGATTTGAGGGTAGAACGAACTTTAAATATAAAATCTATACGATCACTTATCAAGAAGTAAACATCTCTGGCGGACAAGACCAGTATCCTGAAGACTTGGTGAATAAATAAAGGAAAACAAATACGTCTGAGTCAGCACAAAGCCCCTCAGAATTATTGACAGATCATTTAAGGAAACAGAATACTAATATTATAAGAGACACGGCCATAATTGTTCTTCACCCTTCAGAGCTAAACAATACCTTGAAATTAGAGTTGGCATTCACAGCTATACAATACCTTGACTTTTGAGTTGGCATTTAGAGTTGTGTGTGTATGTGTTTTCGTTTATTTGGTTTTTATTTTTTTTATTTTTCATCAAATCTTTCATCTTAGTTAAACTGTCAAATTCATCGTGAGAACTCGTCTGACGGTGTAAACATCAAAGATGCGATCGCAAAAAGAAGAAGTTAATCTTCATTGCGACTAAAAGTCGTGCACGAAAACCTTAACAAATGAACAAGACAGTTAAATATGCGAAGATGACATTCAAATTAAAGTTTTAATGCTGGAGGAAAACGCTTTATACCAATCACCAGAAACAGTTCCCTCGTTAGCTACAGATACTGAACATGATCTGGATTTTGAATAAAAAAAAACATCAAGACAAGACGTAGCTACCACTTCCCCGCTGATTTCAACTTCGAGGTAAAGAGGAGAAAGAAAGGCACCTGAAATATTTTAAGATGAAATCGGACAATGCACTGAAAGCGGTAGAAAGATATGTGTAAAAAAAAGGCAATACATCGAGACCCCCTCAATTGTGTCTAACAATGTTGTTATTTTCACAGCTTTACCAGCAAAAAAATAATTGTAGGGAGCTTGTTTTCTGACTTCCGTATTGTAATATCGACTTGAGAGACAAAATGAAAGAGGATATAAGTGAAGCGATCCTTTTTATAGAACAGATTCAACTTTTACAAGTTCATATTTTCCCAGGGGACAAAAATAACATCTTCATGCTTTTAAAAAAAACCCAAACATTTTTTTTCTTTTCTTTTATTGTTTAGTTTTGTAGTTGTTAAGAATATTTTCATTTTCAGCGTCATTTAACAAATAATAACTGTTTAAGGTCAAGAAGATTATTTTTATTTGACTTGACTATAATGTACCTGTCGTGAAACATTCTAAATCCACATATATAAATTAAAAACTAAAGGTAAAAGCCTAACGAATAAATTCAATCAAAGGAAAGAAGAATGGTAAAAGACCAGTGCTGTCACAATGACTGTACTCGAGATCCCCATTTTTATGCTCCGTCTGCAAAATTGTAACGCTTTCACGTTTGATAGTAAAGCCTACAGCAGCATACACGCGTTTCAAAAAAAAAAAAAACAATACAACGTGTACTGTATTTCTTAGAAAACCTTGAGATACGCAAGCTGATTAATGACCTAGATTAATACTAGCATTAATTTCATTTTATACACTGCGTAATGAAAAGACAGATGGACTTAGGATAGAAAGAGAGAGAGAGAGAGCGATGTACGAAGGAACGCATGCAACACTAACACGAGTCTCGCGATATAAAATTAATGCCACCCCAAGCGTAAGGCATGAAGCACTAGCTTTTTTTTTTCAAATAGACAGTGATAAAAAACACTACCCATACGAGAGTTAGGTTTAAAAACCTGTTAAATGCTTATTAGAAAACATGACATTATACTGTTTTATGTCTGAAAACCTGACAGTACCCAGACACCACATCGTATCGAAGTGAACGGGAGGTAGAAGAAAATGCATATTTTGAACGCCGCCACTTAGCTCCATTAAATTTATATATTTGGGTTCCTTAGGACTTGCTGACAAAGAATATGTTAAAGGTTACGCAAATAGTCTAGGAACTAACAAATTATAGCCAAAAGAAAATAGTGAGGTTGTCTGACAGCACCAAATCAGAATTGCGCAGTGGCATGTTTTGAAACCACCATTTTACGGGAAATAGGCCACCATGTTAAATCCGATTTGATTGGCGGGCAGTAGATGTAAGGCGAAACACGATTAGTTGGACTGCAAATACTAATTTTGGTTGTTAGGGGAAACGTAGGAAGGGTACATTTTTTCAAAAGCTTGTGTAAACATGGTCCTATTGGCTAGACCCGTTAATATAGTCAATTAGGAGCGTCTGTTCAGTGCCACATTTTAAAATAAACTTACTAAGAAACAGTGCGTTGAGATCCAGCTCATATTTTTCTAAATAAAAGCCTGGGACAGAGGCAGATCGAAATTGTGCCATTATTCATCGCCAGTCAACGTATTTGTTTATTATTTCCATGAATTGTGGTAAGATTGACATATTTGATATCTTTTTGATGAAAATTGAATGTGAATTGATAATTTATGTCTGTATATGTGTGTGGTTCAGTAGCAAACATGAGGCAAAACCTGGATATTGCTCCAACCTGAACAAAACTTGTCGGAGAGAAGTAGAACTGCATGGGATCGCCCAATAGTACACTGACACCTATCTTATTGTATAGAAGGACTTACAGCTAAAATTGCAGAGGCGTAGTAACCATTAGGGAGAGGAATACTGGTGAATATTATTACATGAGAAGCTAACAGTTGGCCTACCGCTCTGAACTCAGTGTTTGTTATGTATTGTGCTCAGTGTGGAAATAGATTATAAATTAGTTCTGAAGTAGGAGGTACAACCTTCTTGTTTCAGGGATCGTGGTCCTAACTTATTGAGGCAGCACCTAGTCTGAGTTTTGCTGAATCCAGAGGCTGGTAGCTTACTCCTTGGTCAAGATAGCGACCATTATTGCTTTTCAAGAACATGGTGAAGCAAGCGAGCAGAGGAGACCGTTTCCTGCCGCCCTCACAGAAGATAAGATTCTGTGGCCAGAGCAGCTCAATCCTATGTAACCCCCTCAAAAATTGACAGTATATTAATTAAAGAGGGACAATAAATTGTTTCAAATGACAGGAACTGTGATCTTTTCCCAATATGATTTCCACCAAAAGCAAACACTTGAAGTCATGATGACAAACAACCTAGCTTGAAAAAGCCAGTATTACCTCATAGTACTACTTCACAACTTACACACATATGATAATAATAATAATAATATAGGTCAATACAAAGATCATAACTATAAATTGTGTACATATAATTTGTGATTACATTTGATTGTGATTCCTGGTTCACTTTGTAGTTAAATCAGGATATCTAATATTTGAAGTAATTAATACATTTATTTTTAAACTTTAACGCTTGACTCAATTAAGATAGTCTTATAGAGTGTTCTATGTATGTGAGTGTCACTGTGTTGTAAAGTATTGTGGATTAAATTAAATTGTTTATCTGTCTGTTGGTTGTTGTGAACATACACTTCATCATTATCATAACCCTAGACATTCAACGTAGTCATCACAATATTCCAGAATAAGCCTGACTGAGGTATAAATGTGGTAGCAAGTAAGGTTATCTGTAAATACACCACACCTATTAGATACAGATACCTTCACAGCTGATCTCAGTCAGTACACTAAGTCCCCTATAAATATTTATAACATCCCACTTTACCACATATATTGGGGTCTCGCTCCCGGGATATTGAACTTTCTCCTATTATATATATTGGGAATAATAAGAATTAAAAGGTATCCTTGGGTGAAAATAAATAAGGTTGAGCTCTCAGTGCCAGTGGTTGTCCTTAGATAATTATTGATAGATTGAATTGTTTACATTTGCCTGTTAGACAATGGCCGACTTGGCAAAATTTCGATCTGCTGCTATGCAGGCTGCAAAAAAGTTAGGAATGGACGGGCAAGTTATGATTGCCTATGTCACTACGGAATGTGACAAATATATTGAACGTGAAGAAAGAAATTTTGAAGCCGAAAGAAAATTAGAATCTGAAAGATTAGAAAAAGAGGCTGAAAGAAAGTTAGAGGCTGAAAAAGAAATTAAGAGGTTGCAGATTGAGGCTGAGGCTAAGAGGTTGCAGATTGAGGCTGAGGCTAAGAAATTGGAGGCAGAAAGAGAAGAAAAAAGGCAGAAAGGGAAGCTGAAGAAAGGAGATTGGCTGCAGAAAGGGAAGCTGAAGAAAGGAGATTGGCTGCAGAAAGGGAAGACAAGCGTATGGCTGCAGAAAGGGAAGCAGAAAAGGAGGAGAAGAGATTACAAAGGGAACATGAGTTACGACTAAGGGAGTTTGAGTTTCAAGGCCATGCTCCTGAAAATGGTGCCAGTCCCTTTACCTCTGATGCCACTGCTAGTCAGGGAACCTCAACCTCAGCTATGAATTTTCATTTAGATCATTTTGTTGAGAAAGAAGATGATATCGAGAGCTATCTAAATAGATATGAACTGTTAGCTACCACGTATGGGTTAGAGAGAGAAAGGTGGAGCTTAAAGTTATCTCAAGGGCTTCGTGGTGCAGCTTATGAAGTTTTTGCCAAAATGAGCAGAGATGATCAAGAAAATTATGACATGCTAAAGCAGGCTCTTTTGTTAAGATATGAAAAGAATGCTGAATTTTATAGAAAAAAACTTAGGAATGCTAAACTACTGTCAGGTGAAACCTATCACCAGTTCTCTGCCCGGTTAGAGACATACTTGGAGAAATGGACTTCTCTGGGGAAAACCCAAGATCTTAAGGAAATGATCCTTATAGAACAACTAAGAGAGTCCATGGCTCCAGACCTGAGAAAGTTTCTCATGGAACAAGGTGCAGAGAGACTGGGTGAGTTACTGAATGTAGCTGAAAGGTATCAAGCAGCTCAGGCAGAGGTAACAAGTAATAAAAAGAAACAGGTAGATAATTTTAAGGCACCACAGAACTATAATAAATTTGATCCTAGAGATCAGAACAAGGGTAAGCACCAGTTTGATAGGCCACGGTATGACAATAAAAATAAAACCCCACAATTCGATGAAAGGAAATTTGATGAAAGAAAATCTTTCAACCAAGGAAGGAGGTGGTGTAAAAATTGTAAGATGAACAATCATGACACTGACCATTGTAGAAGGAAACCTGTGTGTATGGCCACCCTTCAGGTCAGGTCGACCTCAAGAAAGGAGGAGGATAGTATGTTAAATACCACTCCAGAAGAGATGAGGAAGGCACAGGCTGGGGATAAGACCCTCAAGCCTTGTTTCAGGAAATTGTCAACTTGTCATACAACTCCAGGCAAGGGAGATTTTTACATGAAAAACAAGTTGATTTACAGGAAGGCCGGAACTAGATCCAATGGTCACGGACAGTTGGTTCTTCCAAAGGCATATAGGGCAGAATTAATAAGGAGCCTACATGTGATAAAAGATGGGGACCATGAGAAAATAGGTACCATCATCCAAAAGGTGGCTCACAATTATTATTGGCCCAAGGCAAGGTGGGACATTGAGAATTTTGTAGAAAGGTGTAGCATAGCACATGAGGGAACACCCACAAGTGGGAACATTGATCAGGACCTGGACACGCCACGGGGCAAACTTAGGCCTGACAATACAAAAAAAAATAAATTTGATAAAGTGGACCAAATGGAATGGGAAGCCCCTTTTCACGGACAAGCTTCAATTAACTGTTTTACAATGGCCACTATGCAGCGAGTGCAAAAAGATGTCTTACCCCAGGATAAGCCGAAAATCCCTCAATCGGACTTAAACAAACTGGAGGAAGAGGATGTAGAGAGGAAATCTCTCATCAAGAATTCTAAGTGGGGAGAAAGCCCCAAGAAAAGAATTGGTAGCGGTCGTTTTGTGCATGATAATTCTGGGAAGAAAAATCATCACTATAGAGCTTCGAGTGGAAGAGACCATACCGGTGCATGGACAAATAGGTCCACAAAATTACAGGTCCATATGAAGCGCTGTTAAGAACGTGGACTGATGAAAAGGCAGAGGAAAATATTACATCCTCATACCAATATGTGAATGAGCTGACCACTCGTTTAAAAACTGGCTGGAAACTTGCCAATGAGAATTTGAGACAAGCCAGGAAGAAACATGCTGCCTATTACAACAGGAAAGCTAAAGACAGAGATTTAGCTGTGGGAGAGAAGGTACTGCTTCTTCTACCCGGTAGTCAAAATAAATTACAAATTGGATGGCAAGGTCCATATACAGTTCTAGAGAAGGTGTCTAGAACCAATTATAAGATAGATAAGAAGGGGAAAGAAAAAAATCTATCATGTGAATCTCCTGAAGAAATACTTGGAAAGAGAAAATCAGGAAGAGACACACTTGTTGACCTTGTCCATTGCCATGGAGATGAAAAAGGAACCACTTTCATCATTTGAATATCCATTACATCCCTGTGAGACAGCGGCACAGGTGAAAATCAGTACACATTTAACGAAAGATCAGAAGAAGAGAGTGCAACAGGTTCTAGATAATCATACAGAGGTGTTAACAGACCGACCGGGGCATACAAACTTATTGGAATATGATATGAAACTGATAGACCCCACACCTGTCTGTATGAAACCCTATTCGATTCCTTTTGCTAAGGAGAAAGCTTTGAAGGAAGAGATAGACTATTTGTTGAAGGAGGGAATAATTTCACACAGTGAATCTTCGTATAGTTCCAGTGTGGTACTCTTAAGGAAACCCTCTGGAGAACATAGACTCTGTATAGATTACAGGAGACTGAATGCTATCACAGAGGTCAGGTGGATCCATTGCCGGATACAAATCAGTTGTTTGCCAGGCTAAATAAAGCTAAATATTTCTCAAAAGTGGATCTGAGTAAAGGATACTATCAGATTCCAGTAAAGCCTGAGGTTAGACCATACCTAGCTTTTAGTACCTCAGAGGACACTATGAGTTTAACAGATTGCCATTTGGATTGAAGAATGCGCCTAGTGTCTTCTCTAGAATGATGAGAAAATTATTGGACCCTCTGAATAATCCATGCATCACAAATTTCATGGATGATATCCTTATAGCAACAGAAACATTTGAGGAACACATTGACTCTCTGAACATGCTGTTTAATCGACTTAGGGAAGCGAATTCAACAGCCCGACCAACCAAATGTTGCGTTGGATGTAAAGAATTAGAATTCTTGGGACACACAGTCCATCAGGGAAACATGACCCCTGACCCCAAGAATTTAGAGAAACTAAAGAAAGCCCCGAGACCACAAACCAAGAAAGACGTGAGATCCTTTGTCTCATTATGTGGTTTCTACCAAAAGTATATCAAAAACTTTAATTCCATATGTGCACCGTTAACTGATTAGACACGTAAAGGACATCCAGATCACATTACCTGGACAGCACAATGTGAATTGGCTTACCAGGAATTGAAGGAAAAGCTTACAAGTAAACCTATTTTGAAATTACCTGACTTAAGTCAAGAATTCATTGTAAGAACGGATGCCAGTAATATAGGGTTGGGCGCGACCCTGTTACAGAAATCAGATGCACTGGATGGGGAATTAAGCCCAGTGGCATATGCTAGCAGAAAGTTGAATAAAGCTGAAACCAATTACTCAACTAGCGAAAAAGAATGTCTTGAAGTAATATGGGCGATAAAGAAATTCAATATTTATCTGTATGGGAACGCATTTAAGTTGCAAACGGATCACAAACCCTTGTCGTTTCTAACGCAGGCTAGGCATGAAAATTCTAGGTTACTCAGATGGTCCTTACTTATGCAGCCATTTGAGTTTAGCATAGAGTATATTTCTGGAAAAACAAATCTGGGAGCGGATTTTCTAAGCCGCCATCCGTGTGATGAGAATCACCGTAAGCCCCAGAAATAATAATAAATTTCTCTATGTGTATATAGAATTATAGACTGACATATAACGTCTGTTTTAAGAGGGGAGAATTTGTCGTGAAACATTCTAAATCCACATATATAAATTAAAAAGTAAAGGTAAAAGCCTAACGAATAAATTCAATCAAAGGAAAGAAGAATGGTAAAAGACCAGTGCTGTCACAATGACTGTACTCGAGATCCCCCTTTTTATGCTCCGTCTGCAAAATTGTAACGCTTTCACGTTTGATAGTAAAGCCTACAGCAGCATACACGCGTTTCCAAAAAAAAAAACAATACAACGTGTACTGTATTTCTTAGAAAACCTTGAGATACGCAAGCTGATTAATGACCTAGATTAATACTAGCATTAATTTCATTTTATACACTGCGTAATGAAAAGACAGATGGACTTAGGATAGAAAGAGAGAGAGACAGCGATGTACGAAGGAACGCATGCAACACGAACACGAGTCTCGCGATATAAAATTAATGCCACCCCAAGCGTAAGGCATGAAGCACTAGCTTTTTTTTTCCAAATAGACAGTGATAAAAAACACAACCCATACGAGAGTTAGGTTTAAAAACCTGTTAAATGCTCATTAGAAAACATGACATTATACTGTTTTATGTCTGAAAACCTGACAGTACCCAGACACCACATCGTATCGAAGTGAACGGGAGGTAGAAGAAAATGCATATTTTGAACGCAGCCACTTAGCTCCATTAAATTTATATATTTGGGTTCCTTAGGACTTGCTGACAAAGAATATGTTAAAGGTTACGCAAATAGTCTAGGAACTAACAAATTATAGCCAAAAGAAAATAGTGAGGTTGTCTGACAGCACCAAATCAGAATTGCGCAGTGGCATGTTTTGAAACCACCATTTTACGGGAAATTGGCCACCATGTTAAATCCGATTTGATTGGCGGGCAGTAGATGTAAGGCGAAACACGATTAGTTGGACTGCATTGCAAGTAGTGGTTTGGTTATCTCTGAACAATGTTCCATATAATGTCAATAAAGTAGTTATAAATTCTGGCCATTGTTTTATCTTCTTGATATTCTTGAGTGATCGTGTATCGTGCCTTCTATGTAAGATTACGCGAATGCAGGGGTGGAAGATTCTGAATAATAATTGAACCTTGGAATACGATTGATGTGACAAGTCGGTTCCATTGAGTCCACAATTATTTAATACAGATTACACGTCAAGACGATTCATGCATGTTGATCACAAAGGTACATATTATAACTTGAAAATATATGGCATAGATATGTAGATATCCTATCAGTCCTTGTCCAATAATCAAATTACTGTATGCAGATTGTCATAGCTGTATGCACGCGCGGTTGGGGTTTCCAACGGCCGACAGTGAGTCTATGAGTCTGGCAAAATCAAATACTATGGACTGTAATTCATCCTTCCTTAATTTTTACTTTCGTACTGACCTTTAATCATTTCAAATCTTCATAATAGCAATGGACTGACCCATGTCCGTACTTGCATAAAATATATCTGTATGGCAATACCATGCCCAACATTGGAAGGAGAGTCAGACGCGTCTTAACAGCTTGACGGTCAATGTGAAAAGGGTAGCGTTTCTTAGTTACCGACTGTGTCCTAAACAACGCTATACACGTCATAATCGATCGTGTATAAAGCGTTCATTAATTGAAACATCTATCGCAATATATTAAATGTCTTAACCTTTATAATTGCACGTCTGGTAACCTTTAGCAGACGGCGTTAATATCATATACCGTAACAATTCCCTGTACACCGGGGAAAAAAAAATCGATAGATTTTTTTTCAATATCTATCCGACTTAACAATTTTTCAAAAAAAATTTAACACAATTGTGACATATGGCCGACGATGTTCTGAGTAGAACCGTGTTGCGGTCGTGTCAACTAACTATTTGTCATAGTCATCTAATCATAAATCACATTATATATCAATATTATACATGTCATTATATCAACTAAATAAATGTCCAATGTTAATAGTGAATGATAAAATTAAATTAAAGTAAGGTCTGTCGTATTAGTATGTCATATAGGAATTAATTTGACTAATTAAAATTAAATTAATTAATTAAACTAAGAGTTAAATTATTAAGGTTCTAATGTAATGCGATGTTATGAGAGAAGAAAAGACAAACTAAGTGAGAAGAAATAGAAAGAAATTCGAATATAAGTTTTAACTTAATTGTGTGTGTTAAGTGTTAGTGAATAATAACTATCTAATTTAACTAACTAAATAATGTATAGGTACATTAAAAAAAAAAATTATTAATCTAATACTTGTGTGAGATTTATTTTCTCTTTTCATAATTTCTTCTTTTTAGTATTTCGTTCTCTTTTTTTTTTTCATTTAATTTTTTTCTCACCTTTCATTTTATTGATAATAATTCAATTAAGAAGTTAAGTTAACTAATTAATTAGTATAGGATATGATGATCCATCCGTAGTCTTGATCCTGATGAATTCTTTTAGGCAAAAGTGTTCAAATGTCCACGTCGGAAAGAAATGTCATTTATAACTGCATCGAAGAATTAAGAGTCCATAGGATAATAAGTTCGACTTGTCGTCAGATATTATTCCATGATTGTTCAATGATATTCGTATATCGTGTATGGATATTATACGAAGTTCGAATGTAAGTATATATACCTTGATTGTCTTGTCGTTCAATTCTGTGATGCATATAGTGTTTATAAAGTTTGAATTGAAGGCAAGGTTAGTTCCTTTATAGTTGATACTTCGTTCAATCCAATGTAGTTCTGATTGATGTAGTTTAAGAGTGTCAATGTTGATTATTCGTCGTCAATAGGATTACGTGACAACGCATCTGCCACACAATTTTCAGTGCCAGGTATGTGTTCAATGGAGAACTCGAATGGCTGTAGGATGATTGAATATCTGGCAAGTTTTTGGCTTTTGTGGTTGGATCGACGCAAGGATGCGACCGCACGTTGGTCCGTCTGTATGGTAAAGGGGGCACCGAGTAAGAATTTCTCCAGCTTCGTTATTGCCCAGATCACAGACAAAAGTTCCTTGTCGACTGTGGAATACTTTGTTTCAGCCGGCTTCAGCTTTCTTGATATATATAAGGTGGGGTGTAGAATGCCGTCATGGTTCTGGAGCAGGCATGCACCAATGCCGTAGTTACTAGCATCTGTTCGTAAGAAAAATCTTTTGGAAGCATCGGGAAGTCTTAAAATTGGTTCATGTGAGAACAAATTTATAATTTTGTTGAAAGTTTCATTGCATGTACCAGTCCATGTCACCTTCACCGGCATATCTTTTTTTAACAATGAAGACAATACAGCCGTGATGGATGACAAGTTTGGTATGAATCTACTGTAATATTGAACAAGTCCTAACAAACTCCTGACCTGTTTCTTCGTCTGAGGAACTGCTATGTTTAGAATTTTTGAGACTGTACTAGGTAACGTTCGGATATATCCCGATCCAATGATATGTCCCAAAAAGGTTATCTCATTACACGCGATTTGCACCTTTGTAGGTTTAGCAGTTAGATGATAATTCCTTAGAGTGTCAAAAACATATCTAAGTCCCGAAACATGTTCCTCAAACGACGAACTAAACAAGCATATGTCGTCAATATATGTAATAACGTCTGGTCTACCTGATAAAATTTGTCGCATCAGGCGAATGAAGGTAGCTGGCGCATTAACAAGCCCAAAAGGCATCACGTTCCACTGGTATAGACCTTGTGGCGTGGAAAATGCGGTGTAGTACTTAGCCTTTTCGGTCAGTGGTATCTGCCAATAACCTTTAGTTAAGTCTATCTTACTAAATATAGTTGCGTTGGATAGACGTGGTAGTAAGTCGTCGATAAGTGGATGTGGTTCGCTGTCAACTATAGTCTTAGCATTTAATTTTCTATAATCAACACATAGTCTAATGTTATTGTCCTTCTTCCGGACAATCACTAATGGAGAAGAGAATGGCGAATTACTAGTCTCAATGATTCCCAGAGACAACATCTGTTCAAGTTCTTTAGTAGTTTTAGCAAGGAAATGTAAAGGAACAGAATAGGGATGTACACGAATAGGTGTATCGTCATTGAGAGTAATGTCATGACTGATAGCCGATGTGCGACCCGGAACGTCGGTCAACACATCTGGATAAGATTGTAATAGATTAGCAATCTGTAGACGCTGTTGCGGTGTAACCGTTGAAGAGATGGTTACATCCCGCCAAGATTCAGTAGGTTGAACTACTGGTACAGGTAACGGTAACTGTACCTCAGGAAAAGAAGATTCTTCTTCCTGGATGACAGATAAGTTAGTATAATGACAAGTGGATACTGTGTTGTCATCTAGTTCATGAAAAATTGACTGTAAGTGTTCAGGACGTGTATGAAATTGCTTGAGCATGTTAATATGAAATATCTTTTTGTGTCCCTTGATATCTAAGACGTAATCAACGTCGGAAATTTTATCAATGACTTTGTAAGGACCATTCCAAGATATCAATAATTTATTGTTATTGTGAGGAAGTAACACATAAGCCTCGTCGCCTGGGAATAATTGGCGTAATCGTCGAGACTTATTTTGTAGAGATCGAGCCTTAGCTTTTGCAGCCTCAGAAGAAGCTGTTGCCAACAGGCAAGACTCAATAATGTTCTTCCGAAGATTAATTACGTACTCGTAAGATGACTGAGTGTCCTGAGTCATCTCGTCGTCAATTAATAAGTCTTTTATTAGTCCCATAGGACCTCTTGGGGGAGCACCAAAAACTAATTCAAAGGGAGAGAAGCCAGTTTGTTCATGCGGTACCTCCCGATAAGCAAATAGAACAGCTGGGAGTGCTCTGTCCCAGTCATGAGGGTGCTTAGCAGTAACCTTATGTAGTAGTTGTTTAAGTGTACGGTTAAGTCTTTCAACCGCACCATTACTCATCGGATGATAAATACTACTTAAATTCCTATCAATGTCCCAAGTTTTCATGACTTCCTTCATGGTGTCAGATATAAACTGTGACCCATGGTCTGATAAAAGTTTTCTAGGAAACCCTATTCTAGAAAAGATGAGATGTAGTGCATCAGCTACATCTGTGGTAGTGGTGGTCTTTAATGGGATAGCTTCCGGCCATCGTGTGCACAAATCAATGCACGTAAGGACGAATCTATGTCCTCTGGCCGATGGTAGCAATGGACCAATAATGTCTATTGCCATCTTGTCAAAAGGTCTCACTGAGATATCGCAAGCCTGAATAGGCGCCGTGTGAAAAGCTCCACGTGCTTTCACTTCTTGGCATGTAGTACAGGAACGTACATACTGCGAAATATCTCTTGACACCCCTGGCCAAAAGAATGAAGACAGTACTCGAGATCGTGTTCGAGTATATCCCATATGTCCAGCACAATGTGAGTCATGTGCATGTTGAAGAATGTACCGTCTGAAAGTATATGGGACCATAACTTGTTGTTTCATTTGTGATTTGTCATGAAAACATCTAATCAATATGCCATTTTTAATAACAAAACAATGTTTGTTATTATTACCTGAGGATAGATTGTCAACTTTATCAACCAACGTAAAAAATTTTTTTTAAAGATTTATCCTCTTTTTGTTTGGTTGCAAATGTTTCCCTGTCAATAGGTGAATTGACTACAAATTCCTCTTGGTTGTCTGCATCCATTTATTATCATCAACTTTCTCCATGAGTTGAGTCTGTGCTCTAGTCGTCACGGCGTTTCCAGTGCATAGGTTATGTTTCTCCCATTCTATAATCTCATCTGGAGTACAATCTTTACTGCCGTGTATACGACCAACCATCAAATCAGCTATAGGCTTTTTTAGCATACATACTTTTACGTTTCCTGTGAAGAAAGGAGTGTTGACATGAATAATAGCTGTGGGGTAAAACTCTATTGTTCCACCAAACGTCATGCAACGAACATATTCCCCCGTTGCACAGCTGGGATGTACCAGCGACTGTCGTACACCAATCGTTGTGGATCCCGAATCCCTCAATACTGAGACGACGGATCCATTAACTAATCCCCTGTTAAAAATTAGTAGGCCTGTTCCATCGTTGACTGCAAGACCTACCTGTGGTATAATATGTCCGCAGTTAAGCACTGTTTCTTTCGCCTTCTGAAAAATAAGATTGCATTGCTGGCAACTATTTGCCACATTATAATTAATAGCAAAACATGCAGCAGAAGACTGTGTTGTATTATTGTCAAGTGGGACCTGAGCTATAGGGGTAGTATTATTTGTAACTGCCGCCCCTGTATTATGGTTGTAATGAGATGATCCCCGAGAATGAGATCGATTCCGAGTATAATTGTTAGAATTATCTCGTCGTCCTCTATAGTAACTATTATCTCGATGTCTCGAGCCATGATTATTACCCTTCCAGTTACTATTATCATTGGGAGTATGTGATCGATTATAATGAGTGTTATGTTGACCATTGTGGTAGTTTGTTTGAGGTGAATAATTTCTATCTCGTGATCTACCTCTGTTGAACTCATTTTTATTGTTGAAATCATTATTATGTCCCTTCTGAAAGTTAACATTGTGATTTCTTTGGAACCTGCTTCTGTCTACACTGTGATGTCTTTGTTTGTTATTGTGATTGTAGGCCATATTAGACGCCACAGGTAGAGGTTCTCTTAATGAGGAGTTAGAAATGGTTGCATTCGGGTGTGCCGAACAGTCTAACTCATCCATAGTACCTGGTTTACGCTCCTGCAAATATGCAAAAAATGGCTGGCTAACTGAAGATAATACCTTATCTCGTAGTAGTAAATCAACTAATTTGTCGTATGATTTGTTGACTTCTGCCAGTTCAACCCATCTGTTAAATGTATTGCGTATATTCGCAATGAATCCTGCAAAATCCCTTGGAGATTCAGGTAAAATTCCCTTAAATTTCAACCTACAGTGTTCCTCGTCCAGGTGAAATCTTCGTAGAAGCAAGGACTTAATAGCACCGTAGTTATTAGCTATTGATGGGTCAGCATTTTGAGAAGCTGTCAGTGGTTCTCCAACCAAGAATTCATTTAACTTGAGTACCCATGACTCTTCAGGCAAATGGTTTGATTTGCAAGTCTGTTCAAAACGTGCCAGGAACGATGAAAGGTCGTCGACGTTCAAGTTGAAAATGGGTAGTTTAAAGTTGTAGAAGTGTTTAGGCTGGCTGGATGATGATCCATTTTGTGCGTTATTATTCTGGTTTGCATCAGCATTTTGTGCTTGTAATCTTGCTGTCTCCAATTTAATACGCGCCAATTCCATTTCTTGTTGTAAAATAATTTCCTCTCGTTTCAATTTATTCTCTTCTTCCTGCCTGGAGATTGCTCTTTGCTCTTCTCTTTCACGTTGAGCAATCTCTCTCAACCTATTTTCCTTGGCAATTTGCTTCATCTCAAGTTCTGCTTCCTCTTTCTTTAATGCTGCCTTTTGTTCCTCTTCCTCTTTCTTTAATGCTGCCTTTTGTTCCTCTTCCTCTTTCTTTAATGCAGCCTTTTTCTCTTCTTCCTTTCTTTCATATTTTTCGAGTTCTGATTCAGCAAACTGACGAAGTTCTTGAGATTTGTAGCCATAATCACGGCCAATTTTAACGAAATGGTCTATAGTAAGCATTTTGACTTTTATCTGTAGTAATTATTGATAATTACTGATTAAAATAGTCAATAGTAGCTTCAGAGTAATTATTATACTTACTCAACTTAGAAATATTCAATATAAGTAATCACAATAGTATTGAACTTAATGTTTAAGTTCACCTAATAGACAATATTTTGTAACAATATTGTATCTAAATAATACTATATCATAAATAGTTATGATATCTGTTAAATATAATGTAATTATATCACACAATTAATTTCAATGTCCAATAATGTTGGGTATAATTCCTAGTAATGATATTGTTCAATGTACTAAGTCACTCTCTTAGTACCAGAAAAGTATATTAAATAATATACAATGGGTCTATTACCTCAAAGGTAGCTATAAGATTATTTATTTTGTCAATATATATATTATATTATTATGCCCTAGGCATCTATGATAAATTGTAGTGCTACTTTCTTGGACTATCACTGCATAATTATGCAATGTCCCATATTACCCTTAAATTCAGAAAAAATTAATTAAATTAGATTACAAGTGTATTATTGCATATAATAGCATATTATTAATGTAATATAAAAATATATATCATGAGGACAGACAAGCAATGATGCAACTAAAGGGTACAAACAATGTCAAGACGCAAACAAGACATTTTCACAATTAAAAATGAATTTATGAACTAAATAAAATAAGCGGAAATGTCACAGACCAAATGAAAGGTCATGGTCTGACCCGAGGTCAACTTAATATTCAAAGTACACAAAAAATAAAAAAATGACTGCGAAAAATGATGACGTCACAGGACTCATAACGGACGAAAATTTAATAATCATAAAATAAATGATAGTCAGAGGAGAATGGACGAAATAGTAACGAACATGGTACAGAACTGAACAAAATTATTAACTAAATACGAATAAAATACACCAATTATCTACGGGACAGTACAGCTAACGCAAATTGTCAAACGGTAGCAAATTTGGACAGACTGTCCAATGGCAACCTCAATGGGCTTCCAAAAGTGCGATCGTTTAAGTTCCCTAAGAACGACTGAAATCTAGGTGGTCAGCTGTTCGCGACATTCCCAGAGATTTCAGTTCCCTCTCCAACCGGCCCACGAATTAACAACAAATACATACGATGGAAAACAAATTTAACATATATACATGAAAATACATAGACATGCCTAATCAAAGCGAAATGGACTCAGTATTACGGTTTTGCAATGACGACAATTTAAACAGCTAGACTTATCTTTCCCGTTGCTTCGGTCAGTGCTATAGGTCGTCAACAGCTAGGCTAATGCCCTTGACTGCCTGCTCCTGTAGTCCATTTCTTGTGTCTGCTTCAAATGACTTATTTTTCCCTTGGTTAGGCTTAAAAGAACGACTTCAGTTTTTCTCCGATAGTTTCACCTACACGAATTTCAGTGACGTCGCGTTGTTAGGCATTAGACTGAGTACTGCGTCATAGGTCATAATTCAGCACATCATGTGATCGTAACTTGATCGTAAACATTTCATTCGAAAGTCATTCAGAAATTTTTTTTGTCGATCCCCAGACACCGGACACCACTGTTGCAAGTGGTCTGTTGCAAGTAGTGGTTTGGTTAGCTCTGAACAATGTTCCATATAATGTCAATAAAGTAGTTATAAATTCTGGCCATTGTTTTATCTTCTTGATATTCTTGAGTGATCGTGTATCGTGCCTTCTATGTAAGATTACGCGAATGCAGGGGTGGAAGATTCTGAATAATAATTGAACCTTGGAATACGATTGATGTGACAAGTCGGTTCCATTGAGTCCACAATTATTTAATACAGATTACACGTCAAGACGATTCATGCATGTTGATCACAAAGGTACATATTATAACTTGAAAATATATGGCATAGATATGTAGATATCCTATCAGTCCTTGTCCAATAATCAAATTACTGTATGCAGATTGTCATAGCTGTATGCACGCGCGGTTGGGGTTTCCAACGGCCGACAGTGAGTCTATGAGTCTGGCAAAATCAAATACTATGGACTGTAATTCATCCTTCCTTAATTTTTACTTTCGTACTGACCTTTAATCATTTCAAATCTTCATAATAGCAATGGACTGACCCATGTCCGTACTTGCATAAAATATATCTGTATGGCAATACCATGCCCAACATTGGAAGGAGAGTCAGACGCGTCTTAACAGCTTGACGGTCAATGTGAAAAGGGTAGCGTTTCTTAGTTACCGACTGTGTCCTAAACAACGCTATACACGTCATAATCGATCGTGTATAAAGCGTTCATTAATTGAAACATCTATCGCAATATATTAAATGTCTTAACCTTTATAATTGCACGTCTGGTAACCTTTAGCAGACGGCGTTAATGCCCAATAGTACACTGACACCTATCTTATTGTATAGAAGGACTTACAGCTGAAATTGCAGAGGCGTAGTAACCATTAGGGAGAGGAATACTGGTGAATATTATTACATGAGAAGCTAACAGTTGGCCTACCGCTCTGAACTCAGTGTTTGTTATGTATTGTGCTCAGTGTGGAAATAGATTATAAATTAGTTCTGAAGTAGGTGGTACAACCTTCTTGTTTCAGGGATCGTGGTCCTAACTTATTGAGGCAGCACCTAGTCTGAGTTTTGCTGAATCCAGAGGCTGGTAGCTTACTCCTTGGTCAAGATAGCGACCATTATTGCTTTTCAAGAACACGGTGAAGCAAGCGAGCAGAGGAGACTGTTTCCTGCCGCCCTCACAGAAGATAAGATTCTGTGACCAGAGCAGCTCAATCCTATGTACCCCCCTCAAAAATTGACAGTATATTAATTAAAGAGGGACAATAAATTGTTTCAAATGACAGGAACTGTGATCTTTTCCCAATATGATTTCCACCAAAAGCAAACACTTGAAGTCATGATGACAAACAACAACTTAGCTTGAAAAAGCCAGTATTACCTCATAGTACTACTTCACAACTTACACACATATGATAATAATAATAATAATAATATAGGTCAATACAAAGATCATATCTATAAATTGTGTACATATAATTTGTGATTACATTTGATTGTGATTCCTGGTTCACTTTGTAGTTGAATCAGGATATCTAATATTTGAAGTAATTAATACATTTATTTTTAAACTTTAACGCTTGACTCAATTAAGATAGTCTTATAGAGTGTTCTATGTATGTGAGTGTCACTGTGTTGTAATGTATTGTTGATTAAATTAAATTGTTCATCTGTCTGTTGGTTGTTGTGAACATACACTTCATCATTATCATAACCCTAGACATTCAACGTAGTCATTACAATATTCCAGAATAAGCCTGACTGAGGTATAAATGTGGTAGCAAGTAAGGTTATCTGTAAATACACCACACTTATTAGATACAGATACCTTCACAGCTGATCTCAGTCAGTACACTAAGTCCCCTATAAATATTTATAACATCCCACTTTACCACATATATTGGGGTCTCGCTCCCGGGATATTGAACTTTCTCCTATTATATATATTGGGAATAATAAGAATTAAAAGGTATCCTTGGGTGAAAATAAATAAGGTTGAGCTCTCAGTGCCAGTGGTTGTCCTTAGATAATTATTGATAGATTGAATTGTTTACATTTGTCTGTTAGACAATGGCCGACTTGGTAAAATTTCGATCTGCTGCTATGCAGGCTGCAAAAAAGTTAGGAATGGACGGGCAAGTTATGATTGCCTATGTCACTTTGGAATGTGACAAATATATTGAACGTGAAGAAAGAAAATTTGAAGCCAAAAGAAAATTAGAATCTGAAAGATTAGAAAAAGAGGCTGAAAGAAAGTTAGAGGCTGACAAAGAAATTAAGAGGTTGCAGATTGAGGCTGAGGCTAAGAGGTTGCAGATTGAGGCTGAGGCTAAGAAATTGGAGGCAGAAAGAGAAGAAAAAAGGCAGAAAGGGAAGCTGAAGAAAGGAGATTGGCTGCAGAAAGGGAAGCTGAAGAAAGGAGATTGGCTGCAGAAAGGGAAGACAAGCGATTGGCTGCAGAAAGGGAAGCAGAAAAGGAGGAGAAGAGATTACAAAGGGAACATGAGTTACGACTAAGGGAGTTTGAGTTTCAAGGCCATGCTCCTGAAAATGGTGCCAGTCCCTTTACCTCTGATGCCACTGCTAGTCAGGGAACCTCAACCTCAGCTATGAATTTTCATTTAGATCATTTTGTTGAGAAAGAAGATGATATCGAGAGCTATCTAAATAGATATGAACTGTTAGCTACCACGTATGGGTTAGAGAGAGAAAGGTGGAGCTTAAAGTTATCACAAGGGCTTCGTGGTGCAGCTTATGAAGTTTTTGCCAAAATGAGCAGAGATGATCAAGAAAATTATGACATGCTAAAGCAGGCTCTTTTGTTAAGATATGAAAAGAATGCTGAATTTTATAGAAAAAAACTTAGGAATGCTAAACTACTGTCAGGTGAAACCTATCACCAGTTCTCTGCACGGTTAGAGACATACTTGGAGAAATGGACTTCTCTGGGGAAAACCCAGGATCTTAAGGAAATGATCCTTATAGAACAACTAAGAGAGTCCATGGCTCCAGACCTGAGAAAGTTTCTCATGGAACAAGGTGCAGAGAGACTGGGTGAGTTACTGAATGTAGCTGAAAGGTATCAAGCAGCTCAGGCAGAGGTAACAAGTAATAAAAAGAAACAGGTAGATAATTTTAAGTCACCACAGAACTTTAATAAATTTGATCCTAGAGATCAGTACAAGGGTAAGCACCAGTTTGATAGGCCACGGTATGACAATAAAAATAAAACCCCACAATTCGATGAAAGGAAATTTGATGAAAGAAAATCTTTCAACCAAGGAAGGAGGTGGTGTAAAAATTGTAAGATGAACAATCATGACACTGACCATTGTAGAAGGAAACCTGTGTGTATGGCCACCCTTCAGGTCAGGTCGACCTCAAGAAAGGAGGAGGATAGTATGTTAAATACCACTCCAGAAGAGATGAGGAAGGCACAGGCTGGGGATAAGACCCTCAAGCCTTGTTTCAGGAAATTGTCAACTTGTCATACAACTCCAGGCAAGGGAGATTTTTACATGAAAAACAAGTTGATTTACAGGAAGGCCGGAACTAGATCCAATGGTCACGGACAGTTGGTTCTTCCAAAGGCATATAGGGCAGAATTAATAAGGAGCCTACATGTGAGAAAAGATGGGGACCATGAGAAAATAGGTACCATCATCCAAAAGGTGGCTCACAATTATTATTGGCCCAAGGCAATGTGGGACATTGAGAATTTTGTAGAAAGGTGTAGCATAGCACATGAGGGAACACCCACAAGTGGGAACATTGATCAGGACCTGGACATGCCACGGGGCAAACTTAGGCCTGACAATACAAAAAAAATAAATTTGATAAAGTGGACCAAATGGAATGGGAAGCCCCTTTTCACGGACAAGCTTCAATTAACTGTTTTACAATGGCCACTATGCAGCGAGTGCAAAAAGATGTCTTACCCCAGGATAAGCCGAAAATCCCTCAATCGGACTTAAACAAACTGGAGGAAGAGGATGTAGAGAGGAAATCTCTCATCAAGAATTCTAAGTGGGGAGAAAGCCCCAAGAAAAGAATTGGTAGCGGTCGTTTTGTGCATGATAATTCTGGGAAGAAAAATCATCACTATAGAGCTTCGAGTGGAAGAGACCATACCGGTGCATGGACAAATAGGTCCACAAAATTACAGGTCCATATGAAGCGCTGTTAAGAACGTGGACCGATGAAAAGGCAGAGGAAAATATTACATCCTCATACCAATATGTGAATGAGCTGACCACTCGTTTAAAAACTGGCTGGAAACTTGCCAATGAAAATTTGAGACAAGCCAGGAAGAAACATGCTGCCTATTACAACAGGAAAGCTAAAGACAGAGATTTGGCTGTGGGAGAGAAGGTACTGCTTCTTCTACCCGGTAGTCAAAATAAATTACAAATTGGATGGCAAGGTCCATATACAGTTCTAGAGAAGGTGTCTAGAACCAATTATAAGATAGATAAGAAGGGGAAAGAAAAAATCTATCATGTGAATCTCCTGAAGAAATACTTGGAAAGAGAAAATCAGGAAGAGACACACTTGTTGACCTTGTCCATTGCCATGGAGATGAAAAAGGAACCACTTTCATCATTTGAATATCCATTACATCCCTGTGAGACAGCGGCACAGGTGAAAATCAGTACACATTTAACGAAAGATCAGAAGAAGAGAGTGCAACAGGTTCTAGATAATCATACAGAGGTGTTAACAGACCGACCGGGGCATACAAACTTATTGGAATATGATATGAAACTGATAGACCCCACACCTGTCTGTATGAAACCCTATTCGATTCCTTTTGCTAAGGAGAAAGCTTTGAAGGAAGAGATAGACTATTTGTTGAAGGAGGGAATAATTTCACACAGTGAATCTTCGTATAGTTCCAGTGTGGTACTCTTAAGGAAACCCTCTGGAGAACATAGACTCTGTATAGATTACAGGAGACTGAATGCTATCACAGAAGGTCAGGTGGATCCATTGCCGGATACAAATCAGTTGTTTGCCAGGCTAAATAAAGCTAAATATTTCTCAAAAGTGGATCTGAGTAAAGGATACTATCAGATTCCAGTAAAGCCTGAGGTTAGACCATACCTAGCTTTTAGTACCTCAGAGGGACACTATGAGTTTAACAGATTGCCATTTGGATTGAAGAATGCGCCTAGTGTCTTCTCTAGAATGATGAGAAAATTATTGGACCCTCTGAATAATCCATGCATCACAAATTTCATGGATGATATCCTTATAGCAACAGAAACATTTGAGGAACACATTGACTCTCTGAACATGCTGTTTAATCGACTTAGGGAAGCAAATTTAACAGCCCGACCAACCAAATGTTGCGTTGGATGTAAAGAATTAGAATTCTTGGGACACACAGTCCATCAGGGAAACATGACCCCTGACCCCAAGAATTTAGAGAAACTAAAGAAAGCCCCGAGACCACAAACCAAGAAAGACGTGAGATCCTTTGTCTCATTATGTGGTTTCTACCAAAAGTATATCAAAAACTTTAATTCCATATGTGCACCGTTAACTGATTTGACACGTAAAGGACATCCAGATCGCATTACCTGGACAGCACAATGTGAATTGGCTTACCAGGAATTGAAGGAAAAGCTTGCAAGTAAACCTATTTTGAAATTACCTGACTTAAGTCAAGAATTCATTGTAAGAACGGATGCCAGTAATATAGGGTTGGGCGCGACCCTGTTACAGAAATCAGATGCACTGGATGGGGAATTAAGCCCAGTGGCATATGCTAGCAGAAAGTTGAATAAAGCTGAAACCAATTACTCAACTAGCGAAAAAGAATGTCTTGAAGTAATATGGGCGATAAAGAAATTCAATATTTATCTGTATGGGAAGGCATTTAAGTTGCAAACGGATCACAAACCCTTGTCGTTTCTAGCGCAGGCTAGGCATGAAAATTCTAGGTTACTCAGATGGTCCTTACTTATGCAGCCATTTGAGTTTAGCATAGAGTATATTTCTGGAAAAACAAATCTGGGAGCGGATTTTCTAAGCCGCCATCCGTGTGATGAGAATCACCGTAAGCCCCAGAAATAATAATAAATTTCTCTATGTGTATATAGAATTATAGACTGACATATAACGTCTGTTTTAAGAGGGGAGAATTTGTCGTGAAACATTCTAAATCCACATATATAAATTAAAAAGTAAAGGTAAAAGCCTAACGAATAAATTCAATCAAAGGAAAGAAGAATGGTAAAAGACCAGTGCTGTCACAATGACTGTACTCGAGATCCCCCTTTTTATGCTCCGTCTGCAAAATTGTAACGCTTTCACGTTTGATAGTAAAGCCTACAGCAGCATACACGCGTTTCCAAAAAAAACAACACAACGTGTACTGTATTTCTTAGAAAACCTTGAGATACGCAAGCTGATTAATGACCTAGATTAATACTAGCATTAATTTCATTTTATACACTGCGTAATGAAAAGACAGATGGACTTAGGATAGAAAGAGAGAGAGAGAGCGATGTACGAAGGAACGCATGCAACACTAACACGCGTCTCGCGATATAAAATTAATGCCACCCCAAGCGTAAGGCATGAAGCACTAGCTTTTTTTTTCAAATAGACAGTGATAAAAAACACTACCCATACGAGAGTTAGGTTTAAAAACCTGTTAAATGCTTATTAGAAAACATGACATTATACTGTTTTATGTCTGAAAACCTGACAGTACCCAGACACCACATCGTATCGAAGTGAACGGGAGGTAGAAGAAAATGCATATTTTGAACGCAGCCACTTAGCTCCATTAAATTTATATATTTGGGTTCCTTGGGACTTGCTGACAAAGAATATGTTAAAGGTTACGCAAATAGTCTAGGAACTAACAAATTATAGCCAAAAGAAAATAGTGAGGTTGTCTGACAGCACCAAATCAGAATTGCGCAGTGGCATGTTTTGAAACCACCATTTTACGGGAAATAGGCCACCATGTTAAATCCGATTTGATTGGCGGGCAGTAGATGTAAGGCGAAACACGATTAGTTGGACTGCAAATACTAATTTTGGTTGTTAGGGGAAACGTAGGAAGGTTACATTTTTTCAAAAGCTTGTGTAAACATGGTCCTATTGGCTAGACCCGTTAATATAGTCAATTAGGAGCGTCTGTTCAGTGCCACATTTTAAAATAAACTTACTAAGAAACAGTGCGTTGAGATCCAGTTCATATTTTTCTAAATAAAAGCCTGGGACAGAGGCAGATCGAAATTGTGCCATTATTCATCGCCAGTCAACGTATTTGTTTATTATTTCCATGAATTGTGGTAAGATTGACATATTTGATATCTTTTTGATGAAAACTGAATGTGAATTGATAATTTATGTCTGGATATGTGTGTGGTACAGTAGCAAACATGAGGCAAAGCCTGGATATTGCTCCAACCTGAACAAAACTTGTCGGAGAGAAGTAGAACTGCATGGGATCGCCAAATAGTACACTGACACCTATCTTATTGTATAGAAGGACTTACAGCTGAAATTGCAGAGGCGTAGTAACCATTAGGGAGAGGAATACTGGTGAATATTATTACATGAGAAGCTAACAGTTGGCCTACCGCTCTGAACTCAGTGTTTGTTATGTATTGTGCTCAGTGTGGAAATAGATTATAAATTAGTTCTGAAGTAGGAGGTACAACCTTCTTGTTTCAGGGATCGTGGTCCTAACTTATTGAGGCAGCACCTAGTCTGAGTTTTGCTGAATCCAGAGGCTGGTAGCTTACTCCTTGGTCAAGATAGCGACCATTATTGCTTTTCAAGAACACGGTGAAGCAAGCGAGCAGAGGAGACTGTTTCCTGCCTCCCTGACAGAAGATAAGATTCTGTGACCAGAGCAGCTCAATCCTATGTACCCCCCTCAAAAATTGACAGTATATTAATTAAAGAGGGACAATAAATTGTTTCAAATGACAGGAACTGTGATCTTTTCCCAATATGATTTCCACCAAAAGCAAACACTTGAAGTCATGATGACAAACAACAACTTAGCTTGAAAAAGCCAGTATTACCTCATAGTACTACTTCACAACTTACACACATATGATAATAATAATAATAATATAGGTCAATACAAAGATCATATCTATAAATTGTGTACATATAATTTGTGATTACATTTGATTGTGATTCCTGGTTCACTTTGTAGTTGAATCATGATATCTAATATTTGAAGTAATTAATACATTTATTTTTAAACTTTAACGCTTGACTCAATTAAGATAGTCTTATAGAGTGTTCTATGTATGTGAGTGTCACTGTGTTGTAAAGTATTGTGGATTAAATTAAATTGTTTATCTGTCTGTTGGTTGTTGTGAACATACTCTTCATCATTATCATAACCCTAGACATTCAACGTAGTCATCACAATATTCCAGAATAAGCCTGACTGAGGTATAAATATGGTAGCAAGTAAGGTTATCTGTAAATACACCACACTTATTAGATACAGATACCTTCACAGCTGATCTCAGTCAGTACACTAAGTCCCCTATAAATATTTATAACATCCCACTTTACCACAGTACCCATACATTACGAGTATATATTGCTTTCGTATCGTTTCGTGTTGTGTACACCTACAACAGTGGTTGTCTGTGGGGATGGCCTATGGAATGTTGTCAAGAAGGTCTCTATAAATTGGCTCGTACGAAAAAAAGAGACCTATTCGAGATAAGGACTAAAAGAAGAGAAGGCGAATACTCTCCACTAGATAGTGTTTATAATAAATTATGGAAAGTTTTCTATTTATCTACGACCTTAGCTTCTGCCCTCAGATTTTGATAAAGAAAGAGCTCCCAACCTCTTCTACATGAAAGCTGTACATATATACCCTTCAAAAGAAGTTAAGGACCAGTAGGTGAAAATGACCCAAAAATAATAAAAATTATATTTCATAAGCAATTAATCTGACATTGATTTTTCTCGAACGACAAACATTCAACACGTGCTGCGTGGGCCACCAGCATACCGTGTGGCCAGTGTTCAGCTCAGCAAGCACGCTGAAAAAATGCTACTGAGACACCAAAATGTGGGTGTTTTTAAAGATGTCTGAGCATGAAAAAAATACATGCTATTCCAAAAATGCGTGATGCATGTGGGAGACTATAGTGTTGGTCTTGAGCTGTACTCACAAAATTGTCTTTATAAGCAACACAAGTGCTGCATAACCATTGCACAACAATATGCCTCAACGACGAAAGCTGAGTGTTGTGCATAAAGGAAGAGCCATTGCGTGGTTGCAGGAACGTCTTACTGTCCGAAATGTTGCTCAGAGGCTTGCATGAAAATAGTGTTAATTGTCACTGATAAGCTTGTCATGTTATATTTTGAAGTGCTGTGTTTTTAATGTTCATTTTCATTTCACTTTGCACCCTTAATAAAAATGGTCCTTAACTTCTTTTGAAGGGTATATATGTATATACTCGCACATAACACAGACAGCACGAGCGATACATTAACGAACAAGGTAATGATCAAATAACAGTTATACGGTTTATTAGTTAAATATATACACATATAGGGTTAGTAGAAAGTAAAAAGATGATGGTGAAAGACCATTCACACACACAGATGAAATGTAAAAATGTAGTTAATTAAATATGAGAGTGGACCTAATTAAATACTAAAATAATGATGTGATATGTTAAGTGTTACCACACTGATTTAAAATCTACACTGTCTCTATGTGTCTCTCTCAACATTCCTCCACTGTATCATTATACACAGGTATAAATAGACTGTCTAATGTAGATGAATGTTATGCCGTGTGGGTATCTCCAAGACGAGGATTTATTGATGAAAACTTTTACACGTGCAGTAACGAGAACTTGGAAGAAATACTGTCCTACAACGCTCGGAAATCTCTCCAGCATCGATAAACCGTTGACGTCTCGGGAAAATGTCTGCTGTCTGATCTTGAAAAGGCACTGATAAGACTGGAGCTCTTCACGAAAAGATCTTCTGGTAACAAGTGGGTTTCGTGAAATGACGCTTGTCTGGGTGAATTTAAGTGTAATTTACGATGAGAGTAGATGACAGCGGCCACCCCCCGGGAAATGGCTTTGACAGGCCGGCTAAACTAGGTGAGGGTAGCCGACTGGTTATAAACCTTCGGTGAGTTAGGGTCTGCCTACCCATGCATGCGAAGACTGGATTCGGTAGACTGCGCGGAAGAAACCACCTGTTGGTTCAACGGGCATGACGGCGATTACCAGCAACGCGCTGTGGAGCGTAAGGAGCATGGCGAGGCACGTAGAAAGCCATGGTCATCCACTGCACCTGACTTCATCTCCAGTCGTCTTGACCTGTCTTGCCACTGGATTAAGATGGACCCAGGCGAGAGAGTGAGGTCGACGAAATTGCGCAACTCTTCCTCACTTTAAACCAAATCACTGCGCAAGTCACTCTTTCATCCACTCATCCACTCATCCATCCACTCACAACAAGTCCTGTGGCGATGGGCGAGCGGCGAAGCGGCAGGCGTGGGTACGCTGGCAGTCGTAGTCGCAGACCTACACACAGGCGGCTCAGGCCATATGGTCGTCTTCCACTGATCGGAGCAGCAGTGGGATTCGGCAGCCCCCTGAGTGACTGAGCAGCCCTATTTAGGAAAGCACTGCTCACCTCCATGGCATGAGGAATGGGCTGGAAAAGGTACCATAAACATTGCCTGCTCCACCATTACCTAACCAGCTTACCGCGGTTGGTGGGTACCCTACTTCAGCGGGCGACACATAAGAAAAAGAAAGGACAGATTTTTCCCCCTCATTCTAGGCGCATGTAATGTGCGCACTCTACTCGACAAAGACTTTAACACAAACAGACCCGAGAGGCGAACTGCCCTGATAGGGAGAGAACTGGCCAGATACAACATTGACATAGCAGCACTGAGTGAAACTCGACTTGCAGGCGAGGGCCAATTTTGCGAAAAGGGTGCAGGTTATACATTCTATTGGAGCGGAAGAGGAACTGAAGAAAGACGAGAAGCAGGGGTTGGATTTGCAATTAAAACAGCAATTATTGGCAAGCTAGCGGAGCCCCCAAAGGGAATAAATGACCGACTCATGACGGTCAAGATCCCGCTGCTTTATGGAAGGAAACATGCCACCATCATTAGCGCGTATGCACCAACTATGACAAACCAGGATGACGTCAAGGATAAGTTTTACGAAGAACTACATGCAGTCATTGCATCAGTTCCCAAAGCAGATAAGCTTATTATTCTTGGTGACTTTAATGCAAGAGTAGGCTCAGATAACATCTCCTGGAATGGCACTATCGGAAAGTACGGCGTGGGTCGCTGTAACAGCAATGGACTTCTTCTCCTCCAGATTTGCGCAGAATATAACCTCCTTGTCACCAACACCATTTTCCGACTTCCTATCCGCAACAGCACCTCCTGGATGCACCCTCGCTCGAAGCATTGGCACCTAATTGACTATGTAATTGTTAGGAAGAAGGACAGGCAAGATGTCCGGGTGACCAAGTCCATGTGTGGTGCCGAATGCTGGACTGATCATCGCCTCATTGTGTCTTAACTAAAAATTCGTATCCAACCTGCCAGGCGCCCTCAGGGAAAGAAAACTCAAAAAAGGCTGGATATTACTAAACTAAAGAAGACAAAAATTAAACAGTCATTCACTGACACCCTAGAAGACCGTCTCAAATCTATCTCATTAGACGGCCAAAGTGCGGAAACAAATTGGACAGCCCTAAGCGAGCAGATCTACAACACTGCTACAGAGGTCCTGGGTCCCGCCATCAAGAAACAAAATGACTGGTTTGATGAGAACTCAGATGATATAAAGAAGATGTTGGCTGAGAAACACCATCTCCATAAAGCATATTTAAATGATCCAAAATCTACATCCAAGAAAGACGCTTTCAACAACATGCGTAGAATCGTCCAACATAAACTACGCCAGATGCGGGATTCATGGCTGAGTAATAAAGCAGATGAGCTCCAAGGCTTTGCTGACAGCCATGACTTGAAAAATTTTTACCATGCACTCAAAGCGGTCTATGGTCCAACATCATCAGGATCATTTCCCCTCCTTAATGCAGATGGAAAAACACTAATTACAGACAAGGAAAAAATTCTCCAACGCTGGGTCGAACACTTTAATAATATTCTGAACCAGCCATCATCTATTAATGATGAAGCCATCAACCGACTGCCCCAAATTCCTATAAATGAAGCACTAGATGATATACCGACTTTGGAGGAGACTCAAAAAGCGATTCGTCAACTTTCTAGTGGAAAGGCCCCCGGCTCCGATTCAATTTCTGTTGAAGTCTATAAAGATGGCGGTACAGTTCTGATAGAGAAACTTCACATGATCTTCCAGCAAATGTGGCAGAGTGAAACCATCCCACACAATCTCAAGGATGCGTCAATTATACATCTTTATAAACGTAAAGGTAATCGCCAAGACTGTAACAATCATCGAGGCATCTCACTACTATCAATCGCTGGGAAGATATTTGCCAGAATCCTTCTTAATCGCCTTACGGCTCATCTTGACAAAGGTCTTCTACCTGAAAGTCAGTGTGGATTCCGGAAAGAACGTGGAACCACCGATATGGTGTTCGCTGCAAGACAGCTTCAAGAAAAATGCCAAGAACAGCACTGTGACCTGTACACAGCTTTCATCGACTTGACAAAGGCGTTCGACACGGTCAGTAGAGAGGGTCTATGGAAGATCATGGCAAAATACGGCTGCCCAAAGAAATTTATCTCAATAGTGCAGCAGCTGCATGATGGAATGCAGGCTAGAGTTCAGGAAAACGGTGAGCTATCGGAGCCTTTCCCAGTCTCAAATGGAGTTAAACAAGGGTGTGTACTTGCACCGACTCTTTTCAGTATCATGTTTTCTGCTATGCTGACTGATGCTTTCAGAGACGGGGACACAGGAATCGACATCAGATATCGTATTGATGGAAAATTGTTTAACCTTAAGAGGCTTCAAGCAAAAACCAAGGTCAAATCACAAACCATCAGGGATCTTCTGTTTGCTGACGATTGTGCCCTCAGTGCTGGCTCAGAGGATGATCTGCAGCGTAGCGTTGATAGATTCTCTGAAGCCTGCTCCAACTTTGGGCTTACCATCAACACGGGGAAAACAGAAATCATGTACCAACCAGCTCCTGGCACAATTTATACTGAGCCAGTCATCAAGGTAAATGGTGAAAAACTGAATGTTGTGAACAGGTTCACATACCTTGGTAGTACACTATCCCAGAACATCGTCATTGATGATGAGGTGAACACCAGGATCTCCAAAGCCAGCAGCACATTTGGCAGACTATACACCAACGTTTGGCATCGAAGTGGCATTAGTCTACAGACAAAGCTGAAGGTATACAGAGCTGCGGTGCTTCCAGTGCTGCTTTATGCATGTGAAACATGGACTGTATACAGGCGCCACGTAAAAAAGCTCAACCACTTCCATACAGTCTGTCTCAGGAAGATAATGAACATCAAATGGCAAGACAAGATCCCGGATACCACCGTTCTTGACAGAGCTGGTATCCCTAGCATCCATACTATTCTGATGCAGTCACAGATTCGCTGGGCAGGTCATGTAGTCCGCATGCCAGACCATCGACTGCCAAAGATACTCTTTTATGGTGAGATGCAGAAGGGTAGACGCTCCCATGGTGGCCAGAAAAAGCGCTTCAAAGACACGCTTAAGGCTTCATTAAAAACCTTTGACATAAACCCAGACACATGGGAAGCTGCTGCGCAAGACCGAACTGCCTGGCGCACATCTCTTCGTAAAGGTGCAGTGGCATGCGAATCTTCCAGAAGAGCAGCAGCGGAACAGCGGAGACAAGCTAGAAAAGATCGTGAAATAAAACCTTCACATGAAGCAAACATTCCCTGCCCACACTGTCCGAGATCCTTCCAGGCCCGCATCGGGCTCATCAGTCACCTTCGTACTCATAGACTATCCTAACATCCTAATAATTGGATGAACAGAGTGGTCTTCATCACCTGTGATGGACGAACAACATCAAGATGAACTCACTTCATGCACGGACGTAGTGGGTAGCTGAACTTGGGGATTTGAGCTTGGTATCTTGGCGAATCACCTTGTACTAAGTGATCTTAATTTATAGACTTACCAACTTGTGCATGCTTTAACGTGACTCAGACTACAGGCTTTTGAGTCAGTTGAACTTGATATATGTTTGTGTGAATCAGCGTGTGAGCACTTGAAACCAGATGAATAGAAACCTGCACCACAAACGTATCCAAACGCGGGCGTAGAGATCTTCCTTGTAACTTAGGAATTTTGGTGTCCTAAATCGTGAATTCATCTATCCAGACGTACGGTTTGCTAGCTTCTTTACGATTAGACGCCAAATACCTAATATGTAGAATCAGACTTCTGCAGGACGGAAGACAAACGTGAATTCATAATTTAACAGCTAGCTGCTATCAAGATGGTATCCAATTTGGTAACAAAAACGTCCGTGCGTCTAGCCGGGCCTTTGTTGTCGATCACTCTGGCGGTGTGCTATTGTGTCCCAATGTGGTAACACTCGCGCTGTTTAAACAGAGGATAAGCTATCAATCGAATTCTTTGGAAGCCCCATCTGGATGTCTCCCGTGCTAACAATGATGTCTACTGAACGAGGTGTGTTCCAAAAGATAATATATATGGTTTGAAAAATAGCAAAGGTGGGGTCCGTGAGTATGGAAGATTACTTTAAAAATTATGAAAGTGCAAAACGGGAGAGAAATAAAATAAGAAAGATGATGAAAAAGACACAATGGCATAAAGATAGGCGCACTATGTCACAAGCGCCAACATTCATGTACATGGATTATGTTAATATCAAATAACATTTGAAGTTTAAGTATTGGATGATGTATTGTTTAGTTCGTCACTGTGCATATATCAAAGATACGATCATATGGGATGCAATTAATAACTTTTTGAGTCGAAATCGGATTTGGACTCGTTCTTATTATAAACTACTGGAGCCTGAGACGAGTCGGAGTCGAAGAAATTGTGTCTGACTCCACAGCTTGGCTCTGGGAGCAGAGGAAATACCAGTGGCGAAATTGTCAAACTAGCTCCTGTGCTCGCTGTTAAAAGCTAGAATTTCGTTATCTTACAACCGCAGTTAATCAGAACTGGCGGGAACAATAAATATATTGTAATTAAAAAGCTCACGAGGGAAGTGATTTTCCAAATTATTGTTAGCTTTTCCACACCCTCTCACTTCACTATGACGCCCACGTATCTTTTTATGTGACTCTTTGAGGTAAAAATCATGCTAAATTCTGTATTCAAATAATGCCACACTGATATCACAATGGATTTTCCTAAGATCTTCGCAGTAGTTAGAAAAATATTAATTGGTTAGAAAATATATTCAAACCTGATGCCATTGTTAAAAAAGCATGTACGTTTAAAGAGAATATGAACTGTGTCGTTCTCTCAGAAAAACCACAAGCAGATTTGTCAAATTTCAATGAATTTTCAGTTATTTTACATCAAACACATTTTATGCAGATTTAAAACTCATTTTTACACTCATGATCCAACCGTTTAAAATACATAGACGTTGATTTGCAAACATAAAAAAAATATATATATATCAATTTTCACCAAGTAATCAAGACAACAAGAGCTAGCATTTTTGTGAGACATAATTGTTCGATTCTATCAATCAATAAACTGCAACTCATCATCATCATTTCAATTTTTGCTCTGTATGGAGCAAGGGTCATCTCTGCAACTGGTCCCTTGACAGGAAGCCTGCACCAACATATTCAAGTGGTGGTTTCTATAGCAATATCTTTTACATGATGAAGTTGTTATTCATTCTGTAGGGCCTACACTTTTATGTTTGTCATATTTTTTCTTTTCCTCGTCAGACGTCTGCGACCTCTATGAGACAACTACTACTTACCTGCATCATAATCAGCCTGGGAATGGACGTCAAGTTTGCTACCACCCAGATGACCACAACACATGCAATGACCCTTGCCTTCGACTGTTGGAAGGTCAAAGGTTTGCAGATGGCGAACCAACGCTCTATCGAAATGCTGGTTAACGTCAGAACAGACACGACAACTGCTACATTCTGTAAGGTAGAAACAACATGTGTAACATTGTTACAATATTCATGGTTATCTGCGGAAATTAACAATAAAGACTGCATAAAATATGACACAACTAAAAGCAATTTAATGATTTGTAATTAAGACTATTAAACGTTTTTTATTTTTACCCACGAGCTGCACAGGGCGACAACATGTGGTATAACATTATCCCAAGAGCTACTAGGTACGCCGATTTCATGATAGTTAGATTTTCTCAAGTCCGCATTTTACACGATATAAAATAAATGTATTTGTTACAAGAGGTTTACGTCCCATATAGTTACCGGGGGTTCTTTTGAGACAAAGAATTAATGGGACAACTGTTCATTGAGATATGTCGTACCAATCTGAAGTTGTGCATAATGCTGAAAATCTCATCATGTAAGAAAAATTGCTATAGAGACCACTGATGAAAAAGTATGTGAATGTTTAGTGCATGTTTCCTGTCCGGAGACCAGCTGCAGTGGTATTTATATGGCTCAATAAGACGCGAAAAGGAAAGAAGATGATTATGATGACGATGTAGGACTTACAACACCTGAAAACATATTCCACAGTGAATTTACAGTTGTTTTTTAGTATTTTATGAGATATATATATACTGAAGCACATTAAAAACGCACCACCTGTATAATCCAGGAACAGAGTGTGAAATGTAAATATAAGTGTTTACAAGTATACATATTTGGAATCTTTATTCATTTTCCTATGAATCCATGCTGGTCATTAATTTGTACATTTGATTGTTATGAAATTCATTGCATTCTGTGCAGGCAAGGGAGAAAACCAAAAATGCAACCAATAAAAAAATTCATTCACACTATCCTCAGTATTTGGTATGTCCACCGTGTGCTTGCAAACAAGCTTGGCAGCGGCTCCGCATGGAACGCACAAGTCTCTGAAGGAAATTCCGGGGAATCAAGTCCCATTCACGTGTAAGAGCATCTTGGAGCTGTTGCAGATTAGCTGGAGAACCTTGCCTGTAGACTCTGCGTCCAAGCTCGTCCCACAGATGTTCTATAGGGGACATGTCTGGTGATAAGGCAGGGCAATCAATCGTCATAATGTTCTGCTGCTGTAGATATTGCTGCGTAATGCATGCGGTGTGCGCACATATTTGAAGAATCAAGTTTAATTCATTTGAACGCTGGAGCAACCAATGCAATCCAGAACCTCATCTCGATATGTCACAGCATTAATATTGTCCACATTAATGAAAACTGAATCCTCCCCATGTGAATATTCCACCTCCATTTGTGCAGACAAGGGAGAAAACCAAAATGCAACCAATAAAAAACATGCATTCGTTATGTCCCCTCACGTCTTCAGCAAAGGACATTTGAATCTTCACAGCATATCCTCAGTAGTCCATCTGACATGTTGCTCTGCCCATTGCCACGCTGCTGACGATGTCTGTGCAGTCAAGTTTGGCAGCATTAGGTCGTCCTGCATAAGGAACGCATCTCTGAGTCGTCGTATGAAATTCGGGAGACTTGCCCACGTCCCCATTTGCTCTTGCTGTTTGACTTGCCAGGAGAGCGATCTTTAGGAGACTCAGTTGCAGATCTTGCGCAGGGGTAGAACTCGTGCCTGTAGACTCACTCCAAGCTCGTCCCGGGCACTGTCATGGTTCCGTTAGGGGACGTACAATAGTGCTGTGGTGGCAATTCATCCTTCTGGCAATGGCCCGCGAGCTCATTCCGGTCTCCAACATACCAATGGCTCGTTGGCGGTCGTTTTCAGATAGTCGTGGCATTTCAAGCACATGTACGGAGTGTTTTGTCTCAACGGCCTTTTTATACCGAGTATACTGCCACAACGCGTACACATTTTCAGGGTCATAGCTGTTGAATTTGCACGTGTAACTTTCATTGTTTTCATATAGTCTGTACACAAACCCGTGGGTTGAATCATGCACTTTCCATTTCAGCAGCCATTCGCTCTCTACCTCATGATAAACACGGGGAAAATCCATTCCCACACTTTTTTTCCAGCTTCTCGGATCAGTACGTAAAGAGGGTGCAATGTGCTTCATAATATATATATACTATATATATATATATATATATATATATATATATATATATATATATATATATATATATATATATATATATATATATATATATATATATATATATATAATCAGAATCTTTATTATCAAAAAAAAAAATAATTAACATGTACTTGATATAGTATAAAAACACCATATACTATAGGATAATCATTTAGAGTCCGCAAGTGTGCTAATCTCCGCCCAGGAATCAATCGCCAAAGGTTCATAATCCGTTGAATTCAATTCGTATACAGTTTACAAGCTGACATCAAAAGTCTCCAGCCTTCAGTTACCGTCACCGTCTTTTGGGACATGAGCAAAAACCAAACATTCACGATTCGACTGGACACACAATCTGAAACCTGTCCGCGCTGTGGTAACGTGTCTTTCAGCAACGCACACCATAGTAAGGGGTAATATATAAGTATATGAGGAGAACTGCCGTAAGACGGGGTAAAACAGTTGAAAAAAAATTAAATTAAAAAAAAAACACACACACACGCACACAAATAGTAAAACGTCTTACAAGGAGAAGGACAAGAAAAACCTACGTTGCGGCCACAAGGCCTTCGTCAGGGACAGACAAACAAGAGACAGGAGGGACAGAAAATGAGAATTAAGTAGAGAACATGAAACTATAAAAATAAGAGAAAAAAACTCCCTTAATATTAAGTCCAGTCACATGTGAAGCAAAGCAGGATGGCTGCCACCAAACCGGAAAGAGGAAGTTGACAGTACATAAAGATAGGAAATAATAAAAACAAGGACTGGAAAAGAGAGAAAAAAGTGATCAATAAATAATAAATAAAATAAAATAAAATAAATAAATAAAATATAAATAAATAGATAATAATAATAAATAAATTTAAAACAAATAAATAAATAAATAAAAACTAAATAAAGAAATAAATAAAATAAAAAATAATAAAGGAAAAAAATATTTTAAAAAAAAAAATAAAAAAAAAAAAAAAAAAATTAAAAAAAAAAAAAAAAAAAAAATTAAAAAAATTTTTATATAAAATAAATAAACAAATTAAAAAAAAAATAAATAAATAAATAAATAAATAAATAAATAAAATTATTAAATTAAAAAAAAAAAAAAAAAAAAAAGGTTGATCGCATCAAAGTAGAAAGTCATAAACCGGGCACTGTCAGTGGTTCCGTTACGAGGAACCAATAGTGTTGTGGTGGCAATTCAAGCAATGGCCCGAGAGCTCATTCCGGTGGTCCAACAACCCAATGGTTGAGGCGTTGTTCCTGGCGAAAAACGACTGTTTGGCGAGGAACAGTATCTGATGGCTGTCACCTGGATGTCAGTGGCACCGTGGTGGTCAGGGCCATTGAAGTGGATGGCCACAGGTGTGGAATTAAACTGAGAGATGTCATAGAGGTGTCTGCAGAATCGGTCGCCCAGTCGTGTGCCCGTTTGGCCGATGTACGTAATGGTGCAACGTTTGCATATAATAGCATAAATGACGTTGCGTGACTCACATGTGAAGCCATGGGTGATGGTGAACTTGGCGTTAGGGAACGAGACTGAACGTGTTTCGATTACATACTGACATGTCTTACATCGTGTACGGTTACATGGCTTGGTTCCAAAGTGGCCATCGTTGACGGTTTTCAGACGGCTGTGGACTAGGAGGTCCCTCAAATTTTTGTCCCGTCTATATGCCAGCAAGGGTGGCTCACTAAATGCTTCCCGCGCCACTGGGTCAGCTTGGAGGAGAGGTAGGTGGCGAAAAAGGATCCTTTTGACAGCAGTGCTGTGAGGGTGATAGGTCATTATTAACTTGACTCTATCAGAGGAGGTTTTTTGGCGGGGTTTGAGGGCCTCTACACGTGAGATAGGGAGAACACGTTCTAAGGCAGAGGTAAGAACATCTTCTGGATACTGTCTGTTACGGAAGAAGTCAACAAACAATATGTGATTGTTAGATGCCTATGCTCCTTGGGGAACTAAAGGGGATTGATTAAGTCTCGTTCCCTAACGCCAAGTTCACCATCACCCATGGCTTCACATGTGAGTCACGCAACGTCATTTATGCTATTATATGCAAACGTTGCACCATTACGTACATCGGCCAAAACGGGCCTTTTGGCAGGGCCTTCTACACGTGGGCGTGATACTGTTCTGTTTAAAGAAGCCAACAAAAACAAATATGTGATTGTTGAGATGCCTATGCTCCTTGGGGGGAAACTAATAGGGGATTGATTAAAGTCCGATTCTGCAGACACCTCTATGACATCTCTCAGTTTAATTCCACACCTGTGGCCATCCACTTCAATGGCCCTGACCACCACGGTGCCACTGACATCCAGGTGACAGCCATCAGATACTGTTCCTCGGACGCCAACAGTCGGTTTCGCCAGGAACAACGCCTCATCCATCTTATGGGTTGCCTCAAACCACACGGTTTGAATACCCAACATTCTTTTGTCTGAGACGCCTTTCTCTATCGAGTCCCTGTTGTATTATGACTTTCTACTTTGATGCGATCACCTTTTTTTTTTTTTTTTAATTTAATAATTTTATTTATTTATTTATTTATTTATTTATTTATTTTTTTTTTTTTTTAAATTTGTTTATTTATTTTATATAAAAAAAAATATTTTTTTCCTTTATTAATTTTATTTATTTATTTATTTAGTTTTTATTTATTTATTTATTTGTTTTAAATTTATTTATTATTATTATCTATTTATTTATATTTTATTTATTTATTTTATTTTATTTATTATTTATTGATCACTTTTTTCTCTCTTTTCCAGTCCTTGTTTTTATTATTTCTTATCTTTATGTACTGTCAACTTCCTCTTTCCGGTTTGGTGGCAGCCATCCTGCTTTGCTTCACATGTGACTGGACTTAATATTAAGGGAGTTTTTTTCTCTTATTTTTATAGTTTCATGTTCTCTACTTAATTCTCATTTTCTTTCCCTCCTGTCTCTTGTTTGTCTGTCCCTGACGAAGGCCAAACATTCCGATTCGAACTAGGTTTTTTTCTTGTCCCTTCTCCTTGTGGTAGACGTGTTTTACTATTTGTGTGCGTGTGTGTTTTTTTTTTTTTTTTTTTTTTTTTTTTTTTTAATTTAATTTTTTTTCACATAGTAAGGGGTCAGTGGATCTTTCTATTCTCGATGAGGGGTGACAGTATCCGGTCGCCATTGATAACGAAGCAATAGTTTCTTTCCGGTGGCTTCATAAACTAATATATATTCTTTACAAATAAAATGTCAATTTTAAAGACTTGTTTAATTTTCGTCTTTCACTGATATCCTTAATTTCTGAAGCCATCTTTTCGTGTGATGTTATAGTCGATGTTAAGAATTTCCACTTACTAACGTGAGAGCTTCAAGTTGACACACCTCTCAGAGCCGTGGAAAAGTCTCTTCTCTGCTACAAATCTTGTTTCAGCATTGTACAAAATTAATAAGTCAGTAGATCATTCCATTCACAATGAGGGGTGACAGTATCCAGTTAGCCATTGCTAACGAAAACATTGTTTCTTTCCAGTGGCTTCACAAATAAATATATATTTTTTGTAAATGAAAAGTTCAGTTTCAAAGACCTTTTCGTTTTTATCTATCACAAATAAGCCTAGTTTATGTAACAATCTCTTCGGGTGTTGTTATAATAGGTGTTAAGAATATCCACTTACTACCGCGGGGCGCCTCAACGCTAACCGTCAAGTGGAGCTGGCTTGACATGTTTCTATTGTCACAGATCAAATAACTTGAAGTTGAACCAATACATGGTTACCTCATTGGGCATGTATGATTATAATAAGGCATTGCTTCAACTTGCGATATTAATATGGCCTCTTGAAATTTGATATCAGCAGTAACCATAGCCTTTATTAAATTTTTGATGTTTTGAAACGCAGTTCGGTTGACAAATCACAAAACCGCCATCTTGGCTACTTGGTACCAACACAAACAGCGAACTCGCATGACAGGCAAACTTGATGTTTTCACCTTTAAAACACTTAGCAACATAATCCAGATTATGAGCCAAAAGTAGTAGGGAATGCGCAAAACGGTTAGCATTCTGCAGGTGGAGCGTGACTTTTATATAACAAAAAACTCGATCGATTTCTGCAGGTGGAGCGCTTGCAGGTGGAGCGCAGTGGCGGGGCGTGACTTTTTATATAGCAAAATACTCGATCGATTTCAGGTGGTGGCGTTCTCACGCGGCGCATGACTTTTTATATAAGGAAAATGTGGCGGAGCGCAGGCGGAGCAGGGTGACTTTTTATATAGTAATATATTAGTGTTTATTTTTAGATAACAAGAAGACGTTATTTATAGACATATATTAATTCTGCAGGAGTGATGCAAGGGCAAGAGGGCGGGATGACTTTTTATATAAGGAAAATGTGCAGGGGCGTTGCAGGAGGAGCATGACTTTTATATAGTAATATATTAGTGTTTATTTTTAGATAACAAGAAGACGTTATTTATAGACATATATTAATTCTACAGGAGTGATGCAGGGGCAAGATGGCGGGATGACTTTTTATATAAGGAATTGAGGAGGAGGGTAGGAGGAGGCGGGTGACTTTTTATATAGTAATATGTTTAGATAACAAGAAGACGTTATTTATAGACATATATTAATTCTGCAGGAGTGAGGCAGGGGCAAGATGGTGGGATGACTTTTTATATTAGGGAAATGTGGTGGCGCTTTGTGGTGGCACGTGACTTTTATATAGCACTATATTAGTTCGCTAATAGTGTGTTGTGGTCGAGTGGAGGTTTTTTTGTGGTGGGGGTGACGAGGCATGGGTGTAATGTACCAGGTGGGGTTAGGTTAGGGGTGATATTTTTGTGTGATGTGGTATGGTTTTGGAGGTGGAAGGGAGATCATTTAGATGTTGAGGGGAGGGGTGAGTTGTCACGATCATTGTGTACATTTTTGTGTAGAGGGGTGGAGATGAGAGGTGGGAGTGACGTTCGTCAGGATGCATGTAGCAGGTAGGTGTGTACATATTTTTGGGGTGGTGGTAGCAGGTGAGTGGACCAGCACTGTGTACATTTTTGGGGTGGGAGTGAAGAGACCAGCACTGAGAGGTGGGAGTGAAGAGACGTCGGTGACGAGGTACGGGTGTAATGTAGCAGGTGGGGTTAGGTTAGGGCGGATTTTTGTGTGTTGTGGAATTGTTTTGTTATGTGTGTTGGTGTGTTTGTTTATACAGTCTACAACCGCGTGCCTTTTATATAACGAAAATGTGTTGGAGGAACGTGGAGGAGGAGAGGTCTTGGTATATAGTAATATATAAGTTCATTAATGGCGGGCGTGTTGTGTGATGATTATTTTACAAACAGTTACACGTCCATATTACAGATAGGTAGCCAATATTACAACAGTTAGACGCTATTTAGTTATACATATATAGAAATATAAAAGAGAAAACACTAGATACATTTTATATATTTATGGACAAAGTTAGTTGATCTATGGGTGACGTATAACCGCACTTCTTTTTCGTATACCACTAGGAGCCCTCAGAACACAGGCGGTTTGGATTACTTGGCGAGTCTGTCACGTCTTTTTCGTGTAACCATCTTCAACAAGGTGAGTGTCTGTCGTTATCACGCCATTGTCTATGAAGGAAAAAAACAGGTTTGGGGTGAGTTAACCAGGGTCTGACTAAGCGCGTAATTAATCGCGAGAGGTGTGTTGTATTATGTGTTGTATGGTTTCTTGGTTGATGTACAGAGTGGAAGATCTTGTCGGCCAGGTCGTTTATGTGTTGGTGCATATACCTATAGGTATCTGTGTGTGTGTCTGTAGGTAGTTGTATACAGAGAGTTTAGATGTTGAGCATCACCATATGTCACTTTAGCTTTCTTGGTTAACATAGATTGTACAGGGTTAAATATTTTAGAAAAGTTGTGCCCCGGCTGATCGTGTACAGAATACTTTATTATAGAACAACGTGTCTCAAACGGTTTAGTCTAAGAACCCCATGAGGTCTTACAAATTATTGAGGTCCCAGGGATCTTTTGTAGATAAGAGTTGTACCGCGAGGATATGACAATATCAAAGAAGGTGTTCGATTATAAGGAACATAGTGTTCACCTCGCTGACCCCCAAATAGGCTTTCCACACACCATATTTTGAGAATCACCGTTCGTATGTCTTCTTTATTCAGTCACCCCCTTCCACGCGAACCCAACTTAGAACACATGGATAATCGATAAGAAATTTCATTACAGGGCATGTTTAATCAGTACGAGATGTGTTTGCTTAAGCGGTTCCTTGTCGAAAATATGACTTATTTTACACAGCTGTTACCCGCATGTCTTTGTTACAAGGTTCGCTTATCGAGAAGAGGAAGAATATTTCTCAGTCATATAGAAGTAAACTGGTGATGGAAATAGAGCTGGCTCTTGATGTAAAAGTAAGACAGGGCGTTGCGTGTTGTTCGTATTTGTAGATGGAGTATTTTGTACCTCCCTATCCATTAGTTCAACTTGTTATTACTCTCTCTTCTAGTTTTCACTGTGATACACCTTATCCAAGGAAAGTTAGATATCTGGTTTTAATCTCAAAGGTTCTTATCTTTAACATACTTTATGATGTCTTCGGAGTGCTTTCATTTGCGGTCAGTGTATTTTTTTTTTCCAGAGTATTTTCAGTTGTCTTCAACGTACTTTCAGTCGTCGTAAATGTACTTTTAATTGTTTTCATTGTAATTTCAGTGGTCTTCCTTGTACTTTTAATTGGCTTCATCGTACTTTCAGTTGTCGCTTACGTACCTTAATTTGTCTTCAGTGCCCTTTCTGATGTCTCGAACGCACTTATGTCTTGAACATATTTGCAGTTGTTTTCATCGTACTTTCAGATGTCTGCCGTACTTTCTATTGCAAACTGGAGTCTAAATAATCTTTTTACTCAATTTTTAGTTTTAGTTATTGATTTGTAATGAAAACACACTCGCAGATAATACACTTGTGGGGCTGTCGAAGCGTGGGGTGTGTTGGGGTATGGGTTTTTGTGTGCCGATATTTTAATTGTTGTATATACAATATGTATATATGGGAGTGAAGTGTTAGAGACCTGTACTAGTTCTACCATCGAACTTGCGTCCTGTTAGTGTGTGTGTTGTTTATTTTACATATAGACAGGTATACATATACACGATGTTACAGCAGTTATACGCTAAATAGCCAGTCTGTGGACACTCGCGTGCGTGGTTATGTGGGTATGTGTGGGTATGGGTGTGTGTGTGTGTGTGTCTGTGTGTGTGTGTTGGGTTGTAGCAGGTGGGTGTTTAGACAGATATTAATATGTATACATGCGATATTTATACATACCATATTTTAGGCAGCATAGATAACAAAGATTCTTTAAGTGTAATAAATATATAATTCTTTTAAAAAAAGACAAAATGTCAAGCTAAAACACTAGTCTCAAACGCATTGTAGATCGCTTGAAATGGGGTCAGCCTTATTTGCTCACTAACAACAACTTGCTTAATTGAAAAAGCTAATTGATTGTGTACGAGCAGGTTTAATTTCGGTTGTGAAACGGTTTGAGACACGAGTCGTGGTAACAGCTGGTTGATTACCCAGAAACCTAATCGATACACAACGTGCTGTTGAACAAATATTCAGTGTTAGCTTTCTTGATTTGATAGACTCGTTCACTATTTATTATCTGTAAGGTTTTACATAGTTTTGTTAAGGCGTTTATTTTCTATAATATTGCGTGTTCGTAAGCAATAACACGGGCTTTTTTGTGTGTTTTATTAGGTATAGATACACTACGTAAAAAGTGATCTCACCAGAACTTTGTTATCTATGTAGAGGTGTCATAGTCTGGTTACAAACATCAAACTGATTTAGAAGTAACTTTATCATTTTTATTGGAAGGAATTGTGATTTTTTTTTATCGTTTACATGAATATAACAAATTGATTGTTCCAAAACCTTCAGGCAACTATGTTACTAATTGACTTGAGAAATAGGACTTTTTATAAACACTCTTGAGTGAACTCCCATTTTTTCCTACCCGCTATAGAATAAAGAGGAAAATATATTTTTAAAACTAATACCTGTTATAGAGGCAGATGAGTAAGGGTTGGTATGATGGGGATGGTTTTGTGTTGTGTTGTGTGTGTAGCTAGTGATAACATGATAGGGAATTCCGTTGTTGGGTGAATGTAACTACATATTAACACAGGCGCTGGGCCACGGGGTAGTTTTCTTTATTATTTATATTATATTATGAGTAATAAAATCTACTTACCCCAATGTTCAGTTAATGTTATGTAAATGAGCCGTAAACAGTCGTAGTCTCCAACATAAAAAATATTGGGAAATACCACACTGAACAAAAACAAATAGACAATTTATTGAACACACCCGTAGAGATATATCTCACAGGCAGACTAAAAACGAGGAGGTGGCGCAGACACGGTAGATGGAAGGTAGTGAGACTTCTTTCTTGCTTAGTTTTTTGTATTGTCCTGCAATTTTCAAACTTTAGTAAAAGGTTTTCTTCCAACCACCAAAGACGGTCCCACAAGTGTATTATCTGCGAGTGTGTTTTCATTACAAATCAATAACTAAAACTAAAAATTGAGTAAAAAGATTATTTAGACTCCAGTTTGCAATAGAAAGTACGGCAGACATCTGAAAGTACGATGAAAACAACTGCAAATATGTTCAAGACATAAGTGCGTTCGAGACATCAGAAAGGGCACTGAAGACAAATTAAGGTACGTAAGCGACAACTGAAAGTACGATGAAGCCAATTAAAAGTACAAGGAAGACAACTGAAATTACTATGAAAACAATTAAAAGTACATTTACGACGACTGAAAGTACGTTGAAGACAACTGAAAATACTCCGGAAAAAAATAATACACTGACCGCAAATGAAAGCACTCCAAAGACATCACAAAGTACGTTAAAGATAAGAACCTTTGAGATTAAAACCAGATATCTAACTTTCCTTGGATAAGCTGTATCACAGTGAAAACTAGAAGAGAGAGTAATAACAAGTTGAACTAATGGATAGGGAGATACAAAATCCTCCATCTACAAATACGAACAACACGCAACGCCCTGTCTTACTTTTACATCAAGAGCCAGCTCTATTTCCATCACCAGTTTACTTCTATATGACTGAGAAATATTCTTCCTCTTCTCGATAAGCGAACCTTGTAACAAAGACATGCGGGTAACACCTGTGTAAAATAAGTCATATTTTCGACAAGGAACCGCTTAAGCAAACACGTCTCGTACTGATTAAACATGCCCTGTAATGAAATTTCTTATCGATTATCCATGTGTTCTAAGTTGGGTTCGCGTGGAAGGGGGTGACTGAATAAAGAAGACATACGAACGGTGATTCTCAAAATATGGTGTGCGGAAAGCCTATTTGGGGGTCAGCGAGGTGAACACTATGTTCCTTATAATCGAACACCTTCTTTGATATTGTCATATCCTCGCGGTACAACTCTTATCTACAAAAGATCTCTGGGACCTCAATAATTTGTAAGACCTCATGGGGTTCTTAGACTAAACCGTTTGAGACACGTTGTTCTATAATAAAGTATTCAGTACACGATCAGCCGGGGCACAACTTTTCTAAAATATTTAACCCTGTACAATCTATGTTAACCAAGAAAGCTAAAGTGACATATGGTGATGCTCAACATCTAAACTCTCTGTATACAACTACCTACAGACACACACACAGATACCTATAGGTATATGCACCAACACATAAACGACCTGGCCGACAAGATCTTCCACTCTGTACAACAACCAAGAAACCATACAACACATAATACAACACACCTCTCGCGATTAATTACGCGCTTAGTCAGACCCTGGTTAACCCACCCCAAACCTGTATTTTTTCCTTCATAGACAATGGCGTGATAACGACAGACACTCACCTTGTTAAAGATGGTTACACGAAAAAGACGTGACAGACTCGCCAAGTAATCCGAACCGCCTGTGTTCTGAGGGCTCCTAGTGGTATACGAAAAAGAAGTGCGGTTATACGTCACCCATAGATCAACTAACTTTGTCCATAAATATATAAAATGTATCTAGTGTTTTCTCTTTTATATTTCTATATATGTATAACTAAATAGCGTCTAACTGTTGTAATATTGGCTACCTATCTGTAATATGTACGTGTAACTGTTTGTAAAATAATCATCACACAACACGCCCGCCATTAATGAACTTATATATTACTATATACCAAGACCTCTCCTCCTCCACGTTCCTCCAACACATTTTCGTTATATAAAAGGCACGCGGTTGTAGACTGTATAAACAAACACACCAACACACATAACAAAACAATTCCACAACACACAAAAATCCGCCCTAACCTAACCCCACCTGCTACATTACACCCGTACCTCGTCACCGACGTCTCTTCACTCCCACCTCTCAATGCTGGTCCACTCACCTGCTACACCCCAAAAATGTACACAGATGCATCCTGACAACGGCACCACATCTCCCCTCAACATCTAAAATATCTCTCTTCCACCTCCAAAACCATACCACATCACACAAAAATATCCCCCCTAACCTAACCCCACCTGCTACATTACACCCGTACCTCATCACCGACGCCTCTTCACTCCCACCTCTCAATGCTGGTCCACTCGCCTACTACACCCCAAAAATGTACACAGATGCATCGTGACAACGTCACCACATCTCCCCTCAACATCTAAAATATCTCTCTTCCACCTCCAAAACCATACCACATCACACAAAAATATCACCCATAACCTAACCCCATCTGGTACATTACACCCATGCCTCGTCACCCCCACCACAAAAAACCTCCACTCGACCACAACACACTATTAGCGAACTAATATAGTGCTATATAAAAGTCACGTGCCACCACAAAGCGCCACCACATTTCCCTTATATAAAAAGTCATCCCGCCATCTTGCCCCTGCCTCACTCCTGCAGAATTAATATATGTCTATAAATAACGTCTTCTTGTTATCTAAACATATTACTATATAAAAAGTCACCCGCCTCCTCCTACCCTCCTCCTCAATTCCTTATATAAAAAGTCATCCCGCCATCTTGCCCCTGCATCACTCCTGTAGAATTAATATATGTCTATAAATAACGTCTTCTTGTTATCTAAAAATAAACACTAATATATTACTATATAAAAGTCATGCTCCTCCTGCAACGCCCCTGCACATTTTCCTTATATAAAAAGTCATCCCGCCCTCTTGCCCTTGCATCACTCCTGCAGAATTAATATATGTCTATAAATAACGTCTTCTTGTTATCTAAAAATAAACACTAATATATTACTATATAAAAAGTCACCCTGCTCCGCCTGCGCTCCGCCACATTTTCCTTATATAAAAAGTCATGCGCCGCGTGAAAACGCCACCACCTGAAATCGATCGAGTATTTTGCTATATAAAAAGTCACGCCCCGCCACAGCGCTCCACCTGCAAGCGCTCCACCTGCAGAAATCGATCGAGTTTTTTGTTATATAAAAGTCACGCTCCACCTGCAGAATGCTAACCGTTTTGCGCATTCCCTACTACTGTCAAACACACTACAAACTCATACAGCGTTAATGAGGGCTGTTACCACAGATGCAGACTCCGAAACGACGACATTAAATGCACAACACAAAAGTGCGACCTACCACGCCGCCATCTTGGAAACATACATACATACACATAAACGTCACGGTATGTTTTACGACTACCGTAACTGGGATGCTCCACTAGTTGCAGAACACTGTTAATAGTGAGCTGTGATTAGGCCTCGTGAAATGAAGTCACATGGTATCACATGATTACTAGGTAAGCTGGGATTAAAGCGGATTGATTTCTTCAGCGCGACTGCCATTTTGGCGGGTCGCATTTTTCAACCTGTCTGAAGACCGTATCACACGGCCTGCGGGACAGACTTTTGACATTTAGTTAGTGTGGCTATTTTTTTTTTCTTGTTAGCAGAGGGTTTGTGTTATCCTGTTGCTAAGCGGCTACTTATTACATGGTTGGTGATTTTTCCATTACCATAGTAATCTCAAATAAATATGAAAGCCTGTAATCATTAAGATTGTTCCATTCTCTATTGTTGTGAGCTGTGGTGATTTGTGCCATGCGCCACGACTTGTACATCGCCTGATGTAAGGCGCATTGTTATTTCTTGAGTAGTGCTGCGTCATGTCCACTCAGGCCGTATTTCGCATATGTAGTGTTCATTAATAAAAGAGATAGCGATCAGACAGTATGTAAGATAAGAGAGAGAAAGAGATAGAATGGACAGGCAGAATGTTAGCTGGGACTGCAAGACCAATTCTTAACACTTTGAAATAAAATTCGTTCGCTCGTCCCTTTATTACCTGTTACTCGTGAGGTTCCCTAGGTTTCACGAGTCTGTTTTGTCTGTCCTATAGTTGTAAGTACACGCAGTTAACAGTTTTGTGTAAAAAAATATATATATATATATATATATATATATATATATATATATATATATATATATATATATATATATATATATATATATATATATATATATATATATATATATATATATATATATATATATATATATATATATATATACGAGGGGCGTTCAGAAAGTAATGCACCACATCGTTTTTCTCAGCAATAATGAAGATAGAAGCATGAAATTTTGCACACTTCAAATATGGCATGTGCCAATTGTGTGCACCAAATAGCACTGCAACCGGCCAAATAATACGGCTGCCCTAAACCGTTGAAATGGAGCGTGTTAGCAACTTGCGTTATAAGCAGCGAATTGTGATAGAATTTCTCGTTGCAGAGAAGGAAACTGTTGTGAACATTCACAAGCGTCTATGTGATGTGTATGGAAGTTTTGCAGTCGACAGGAGAACAGTCAGTCGCTGGGTTCAGAGAATCAAAGAATCAGGAAGTGGAGATACGGAGCTGCTTGATCTGCCGCGCTGTGGACGTCCTGCCACAGCCACCAACGCACAAATGTTGAAATGCGCTGAGGGCATTATTCTTACTGATAGGCGAATCACTACTCAACAATTGGCCTTACAGCTGTCAGTCAGCATTGGTAGTGCAAATGCAGTTATTAAAAACTCTCGGATTTTCTAAGGTTTGCGCAAGATGGGTTCCTCGAAGTCTCACAAATGACCACCGATTGCAAAGGAAAGCAATTTCTTCTGAATTGTTAGAGCGTTTCAATGCTGATGGAGAGAACGGTTTGGCTAAGATCGTTACAGGTGACGAAACCTGAGCACATCATTTTGAACCTGAGACAAAAAGACAGTCAATGGAGTGGCATCATCCGCAATCACCACGAAGAAAGAAATTCAAGACAATTCCTTCAGCTGGAAAGGTCATGATCACTGTCTTTTGGGACATTGAAGGTGTGATTCTTGTGGACGTTATGCCAAGAGGATAGACAATCAATTCGCAAGCTTACCTTAAGACATTGAAAATTTGGTCCACTTAAAGATGCACTCCGTGGGACAAAAGATGATGAAGGGGTGCATTAGCTTTCTGAAATCCCCTCGGTACGGGCTATATTTATATATATATATATATAAATTTCATATTGATAAACAGCTCCTATATATATATATATATATATATATATATATATATATATATATAATATATATATATATATATATATATATATATATATATATATATATATATATATATATATATATATATATATATATATATATATATATATATATATATATATATACACGCTACTGTTTATAACGCTTGCATCACCAGCACACTTTTATATGGTAGCGGAACATGGACAACCTATGCTAAGCAAGAAAGAAGGCTTAATACTTCCCATCTACGGTGTCTACGTCCCATCTTCAGCATTTCTTGGAAAGATAAAGTGACAAATGTCGAGGTGTTGTCACGTGCTAACCTTCAAAGCCTGTGTACACTGATTAGACAGCGCAGACTACGCCATGTCCGCGGCATGGAAGATGGTCGCATCCAGAAAGATATCTTCTACGGACAACTAGCAGATGGCAAAAGAACAATTAGGCGACCGCAGCTGAGATTCAAAGATGTGTGCAAGAGAGACATGAGAGTGTCGTGAGTTGGTCTGTTTCACAACACGGCCTTCTGAATAATTTTGAGTAACTCTGACCACACCGTGCACCATATATTGTAAGAACTGCATGATACCCTGACCAATGAAATGCTTCCTCATTCGGTTGTCTACAAAACGTACTGGCCTAACAATGGAGTCTCTCCATCTGTGTAACATTGTTGGAGTTGGAATTTAAATACCGACTTATGAAAGAAATACAGCATGGAAGAGGTATACAATTTAATACTGGGAATGTTGCTCTACCCGTAAGTACAAAAACTTTTACATATACGGGAGAAATCTCTAGTTGAACGCATTGAAGCCTCAGGTTAGTCCTTAATTTAGCTGTTTAAAGTATGCATAGAATAAAATACACTTAGGAGACTAAAAGACTACTAGTTAGGAAGATGAAGATTAATTCAGGGCATATTTTAAGCCTTAGATGAATAAAATCGCTCCAGGAATAAGAAAGATAATAAGGATAGTAGTTTTCCATATTTGTACAACGAGACAAATTATGCATCATTTTGAGATTGCCAACACCCCGTTAGCCCCTGCCTTCTCTGGCGCAGGATATGCTAGTATAAATAGACCTTGCCTTATGCTAATCCAGAAATGACATCTGTCGTGAAATGACATCTGGTTCACATCACAAATTCAAATAACTCTGGTCTTAACGGCGCGCCATACATTGTAAAAAGATATGATACCCCGACCAATGAAAACGCTTGTTTTGGTCATGTGTTTACAACTGCAGAGAGCATCAAGATGGCCAGACCCTATTTTGTGTAACATGATTTACTTAGGAATTTTGGTACAACAGTATAAAAGAAGTATGACTTGGCAGAGGTTATCAACACGATATTAGGAATGTTACTCTACCCGTAAGTAGTAATACTTTTACTAATAATATTATCAGAAGGGAGAAATCTTAGGTTAAATGTATTATAAGCTTTAGGTTGGCCTAAGGTTAGCTGTTTAAACTATGCATAACAGAAAATGCAGGTAGTAACCAAAGAGATTATTATATATAAATGTAAAGCCTAATTCTAAGTATAATGGAAATTTTACTTGACTAAAATCGCATCAGGAATAACGGAGATAATTTAAAAAGCATTTTTCCTACATTGAACGATAGGCAGAATAGTCCCACATTTTCTGATTTTGATTACATCTTTTGGGATTTCCGTTTCATACGGACGAGGCTAGACTATAAATAGAATCGCCTAACAAACTTAGGTCAGTCACGATTTGAAAAACACAGAAAGCGGGGGAAGCAGTGCATATATTAATGCCAGCGTTTGCCTTTCTGCAACTGTAGCAGACCTTATTCACCATTGTAGCAGACCTTATTCACCATTTATATATATATATATATATATATATATATATATATATATATATATATATATATATATATATATATATATATATATATATATATATATATATATATATTGCGGGCCAGTAAGTGTGTGTGTGTACCTGAGGGCTCATGTGTACTTCTAGAGGCAAAGCCCGGTGAATACTTACTGGAATATGTTCAGCTGAAATTGTGTTTCCAGCATATAAAGGAGCCAGCTGCCGTGATGCAGATAAGTTGCGTACTGCAACTGTCAAGCTTATCCAGCTCAAATAAAGAAACATATTTTCCAGTTCAGGATGACTAAAATAATATAGTGTTTTACAACTTTAAATCATAATAATAAACATTTCTACCAGTGAATACTCCAGCCAGAGAAGTTGTCTACAAGATGTTAGACCTTGTGAACCAAGAAACAAGAACATTTATTTAACTATTATTATTTATTTCATACTGTAAAATATTTGAGTTCAACATTTTCAAACAGAGAAAAATATCTGTTAATTAAATTGTAAATATTCACCAGAAGACTTTTCTTAAGTTCTTTAAGTTGAATTTTAGTTCTTGATGGTGAATGTAAATATAAATATACTATTTTTAATTATATATATATATATATATATATATATATATATATATATATATATATATATATATATATATATATATATATATATATATATATATATATATATATATATATATATTACCACTAGTAGAGTCATAAACATATTAACTACCATAACCACAGAGGCGGATCAGGAGAGGTAGCAGTTAGGGACTCAGAGTACAACATCAACGTCGTCTCTGGGAACTTACATAGCTTGACCCTACCTTTGTGTCTATACACCCTTACTCTCTTCAGAGAAGGGGGTATTACTGACAAGACCAGACTCTTATCTGGCACTATCCTGGTATCATCTGATACACCTTTATGCCCAGGATATCTTATTCTTAATAACATCTCAAACCTCTCGCGCTACAATAACCAAAAATTCAAATCACAGCGAGCGCTAGAAAGTGTTAATGAAGAGTGCCTTTGCCAACTGCATCTGAAAGCAGATCATAGCAACCATTAACAGCTCGACTGTGTGTGCCTGAGGGTTATATCCTATACACAAAACTACTCATACAAGAGTCATCCACTGGTGCCAGCGCCTTTTTAGTACAGAGGGCCAGTCAAGTACCTATTGTCTGGAGGAGGTGCAAGTAATCTTTCCTGCCAGGTAGAAAAGGAACGACTAAGTAAAAAAGTATATATATATATATATATATATATATATATATATATATATATATATATATATATATATATATATATATATATATATATATATATATATATATATATATATATATATATATATATATATATATATATATATATATATATATATATATATATATATATATATATATATATATATATATATATATATATATATGCCCAATGGGCTGATCACCCGTTGGCTTGTCACACCGATTACGGAAACAGCGGCAGATGGATCTATTTGTTGTTGCCCTAAAGACGCCGCTAGGCGTGATGGGAAACTACAACAGAGAAAATCAATCTGCTGTTGCCCTTAAGACGCCACAAGGCGTGATGGCCTCTGACTGCTTGGTCGGTCTTTGGCTAAGGACGGAAGAAGAAAGAAGATATATATATATATATATATATATATATATATATATATATATATATATATATATATATATATATATATATATATATATATATATATATATATATAAGAGTATGTATGTGTGGTTTTGTGTTTTTTGGTGAGCTTTTTTTATAATTTTTTTTAACGCTTGTTTTAAAATAGAACATGCGGCGAGAATACATAAATAAAACGATAACGAGATTGCACTCAGAAACACCCCCCATAAGATGTGGAATCTTGCATGTATATTGCCATAAATATTCATCGATTAGGAGGGACGGGAAATGATATCGACATAAGGATACGAATTGGAAAATTAGCTTTCATCGCATTTTGAAAATCTACGGAACTCACAAAAACTCAGATCCAACACAAAAATAAGAATCATCAACTTAAATGTCGAGCCAGTCCTAAAGTACGGTTTCGAAGCGTGAAGAAAAAAAACACATCAAGAGGTTAGAGACTGTTGTAAATAGATGCTTGCATAGACTAGAAGAAGTGAAATGGTACGTCAAGATCACCTTTATAAAAATGATGACAAGGACCAGGTAAGTGCTAGTGGTGCAAGAGATGAGAGAAAGGCTCTGGAGATGGATATGATACTCACTGAGGCATTATGGGGTTCCCCTGGGGATCATTAATTTAATAAAGAAGGCGTATGAAGACATGGCATGCAGAGTTCTTCGCGAGGGACAGCTTGCAGAACCGTTTGGGATGGGAGCGGGAGTGCGGCAGGGATGCCTCTTGTCTCCATTTCTTTTCTTGCTGGCAATAGATTGGGTTATGAGATCATCGGCAACACACAACAGAAATGGAATCCAGTGGACTCTGACTAAGCAGTTGGATGATCTGGATTTTGCTGATGACTTGGCTCTTCTGTCCCATAGCCGTAATCAGATGCAGGACAAATTGAAAACACTCGATGAGAGATCACAGCAATTGGGTCTGAAAATACACAGGGAAAAGACAAAAATAATGCGAATAAATGCAGGTAATGATAACAGGGTTGAACTTGAAGAAACACCAATACAAGATGTAGAATCATACACATATCTTGGCAGTAATATAGACAAAGTTGGAGGGACAGACAGCGATATCAAAATAAGAATACAAAAGGCAAGAGGAGCTTTCATTGCATTGGGAAATATATGGAGATCAAGAGAAATAGGATCCAACACGAAAATAAGAATCTTCAACTCAAATGTGAAGTCAGTCCTATTGTATGGCTCAGAGACATGGAGAACAACAAAGACAACAACCAAAAAGCTACAGACTTTCATAAATGGGTGCTTGCGTAGAATAGAGGGATTAAAATGGTATGACAAGGTTACCAACGTGGAACTGATGTCAAGAACTAGACAAGTGCCAGTGGAACAAGAAATGAGAAGAAGACGATGGCGATGGATAGGACACACACTGAGGAAACCTGTTGATAGCATTACAAGGCAGTCCTTGTTCTGGAACCCCCAGGGCAAGAGAGGCAGAGGAAGACCAAGAAGTACATGGAGAAGAGAGTTGGAAACAGAGGTGAAAATGATGAGGAGAACATGGAAAGAACTTGAGATGATGGCACGTGACAGGAGGACTTGGCATGTGTTTGTTGAAGGCCTATGCTCCTTTGGGAGTGGAGGGTTAGGAATGAATGAATGAGGATACCTGTTGATAACTTTAGCTGGCAGTACTTGTTCTGGAACCCTTAAGTAAAGAGACATAGATATAGACATAGATATAGATATAGACATAGATATAGACAGATAAAGACATAGATATAGACATAAAAATAGATATAGATATAGACAGATGTAGACATAGATATAGACATAGATATAGACATAAAAATAGACATAGATATAGACATAGAAAAAGACATAGATATAGACATAGATATAGACATAGATATAGTCATAGATATAGGCATAGATAGAGACATAGATATAGACATAGATATAGACATAGATATAGACATAGACATAGATATAGACATAGATGGAGACATAGTTATAGACATAGATATAGACATAGATATAGATATAGATATAGACATAGATATAGACATAGATATAGACATAGATATTGACATAGATATAGACATAGATGTAGACATAGCTATAGACATAGACACAGATATAGATATAGACATAGATATAGACATAGATATAGACATAGACACAGATATAGACATAGATCTCGATATAGACATAGATATAGACATAGATATAGACATACATAGACATAGATATAGACATAGATATAGACATAGACATATATATATATATAGATATAGACATAGATATAGACTTAGACATAGATATAGACCGAAAACCACATGGGGACGAGAACTGGAGACAGAAATGAAAATGATAAAAAAAAACAGAAAGACCTTGAAGTGACAGCACGTGACTAGAAGACTTGACATACGTTTGTTGAAGCCCTATGCTCCTTGGGGTGTTGAAGGTTGATGAAAGAATAAGTAACCAACTAGTGGGGGAGGGGGAAGCTCTGCAACATAACGATATAGAGACAACTTATGAAATGGTTAAAACAACTAAAAGCCATATTCAAGTCCAAATGGGACAGAAAGCACCCAGGTCACGTAAAAAATGATGCCTATCACCAGCTATCGAGGCGAGACCAGGTCATCATTTTCCGCTTACGTGTCACAATAGGGGGAAGTACCATCTATATCACAAGTACAGGTTTGGTTTAACCGATCTCTGCTTCTGTGGCAGCCGAATATCTGCTACAGTCCTGCCCAACTTACAGCAGTGAACGGGGCTGCACATGGCAACAACCCCCTTCTCTCCACGAAAATCTGTTTGGAGATGTCAGGAACCTTGAGCTGACTACTACCTTTAATAGAGTCATAAATATAGAAGTCAGAGGGTGAACGAGATGTCAGGAACCTTGAGCTGACGACTGCTTTTATTAGAATGGAAGTCTGAGGGTGAACGAGATGTCAGGAACCTTGAGCTGACGACTGCTTTTATTAGAATGGAAGTCTGAGGGTGAACGAGGAAGATGAAAAAAGTAATTCAACAAAACCATTGACGATTGATGACGGTCATCCATTATGGAGGATACTAACTCGTTATGGAGAATGTCACCATTTCTCTACTTCCTGGCTATAGATTGCATTACGAAAACAACATCTGCTATCGGAAATTGAATTTTTGTGGACACTGACCACACAGCTCGACGATCTAGGTCAGTTGTCTTCAGCCTGAGTGACGTGACCCACCATTCGGCGTTTTGGGATAATTAGTGTGCGCCACGAAAATGAAAGAAATAGTGGTCATTTGAGAAAAGAGGTTAGATTTTGGCGTTGGATAGATCGAACACTGACAGAACCAGTTTACGGCGTTACGAGAAGTAAATAAACAGAGTGTGACTCAGAAACACATGGATAAGAGAACTTGAGAAAGACGTAAGAAAGATAAAGAAGATGTGGAAATACCAGAACAGGTTGAAGCCTTGACAGGGGGGCATCACCATCATTTCTCTTTCTGCTCCTTCTGTAGCACAGAACCATCAATGCAGCTGGTCTCCTTGAAGCAGTCGCGTGCTCTAGCAGCAGTGATCTCTGGGACAATTTATATTACATGATGAGGTTGCCAGCCTCATGCACACGGAGGGCTTGGCACGAACTTATTGAAGGTTTATACTCCACAGGGAGCTGAAAGATTACTTTAAGATAAGAATCTCTCAAAGAAAGCAGAAAACAAACGAGACAATTCTTCAATAATCATAAAAAAAGTATTACCTGTGAGGTTAGAATTTGAAACGCAAAATAATTTGGCCAGGTTAAGTGGAAAAGCATCCTAGCTTAAACGCTTTAGTGACAAACTGTGCCCGCGTCAGTTGAATGCGGCACTAGTAGTTATATTGATTGTTGTTTAGTCAGAGTTAATCCTTCATATGTTGTTGTGGTTCAAGTGCTAACTGGCCTTCCGCCAGAGATGGTAATACTTGACCTTTTGTTATTTTTTTCAACCCAGGAATGTTCTTCCCTTTAAGTTTGGTGATAAGCAAAACAGTTTCAGCACAACAATGTATATCCACAAGAAATTATTGTAAAGTTCCACAAACAGCTATGTAGAAAATTTAATTAGAGTTTATTGGTGTAATTAGACAAACACTGTAAATTTCACAAAATGATGGTTATTTATCCAAAATGAAAAATATGTAATCTAAACGAATAATATATGTACATCCAAATAGAATATAATGATTTGTCTACTCAAAAACAAAACTTGTCTTGGTATCCTCAAAGACGAAGTTCACCTAACGCTATCTGTAAAAAATCCTCTAGTCTAAAATCATGGAGACATTGGAATCATAAATCCTGAAATCGCTGCCTATCGCCCACAACTCTTCTATTTATACTATTTCTTCTTTTTCCCGCCTTTTTTCACATGACCCGTCCTTTTTTCACACGGTACAATAATTAACATTTGCACTCCTCTCCTCAGCTTTTCGACCTTTTTGCACACGACATTCTGTTATTTCGACTTTTTTTTCACATGTGTGATCTTTTCCAACTTAACAAAAGGATTAAAAAAAACCAGATCACACAAACATTCATTTCCCACTTTCGCGCTTATAAAACCCATTCATTATTATCTGGGACTGACCTACGTTTGCCCTGTCAGAACATTAACTGCCAATTGAACTTTGAATGAATACTGCGTTTTGTGTAAAAACGTCTTATTTGCTTTTAAGGTCTGTCATTCTTACATGTAGCATATTATAGCACATATAAATGCTTAACGTGGAAGTAGGAGGTTAATGCTAGCGTGAAAGGACAAGCGGTCACAAAACTGGTTAGAGCTGTTTACCTTTGCAGTAAAGTTACCTTGTCATTATTTCACAATTTAGTAGCGTCAATCTCCAGTTTACCAAGATGTAAATGGATACTTGACTCTGCTGTCGAGTTAAGGAAAGCAATGGAAGCAAGGAAGGAAACTAGCAACCCCACTTCATAAAACTGGACCTAGCAGAGTGAGGTCTCTAACACTTCATTTACCTACGGTAGTATATGCCAAATAGACTGCCTTTACCTTAATACTGGATTAAGGTAAAACTATACAAATATAGAAAGTAACGAGCAACGGTTAGTACGAAGAAAAAAAAACACACACGACTATACAGGACGCTTTGTCGTTTCTATACTAAAACATACTCATCAAAGTCATCTACAGATTGATTGAAACGTCATGTTCTATGTTTAAAATGTGTATATTCTCATTTGTTTGTATTAGATATACTGTATATGAAACAAAAGTCAAAATAAGGACCAATAATTTTATATTTGACTTTTAACTTACTTAATCGTTCCTCTTCTACCCTGGGGTGTAGAGGTTTGCCAGAGAGAACGCCATACTATCATATCGGCTGTCTTCCTCCTGGCCTGGTTCTAATCTAGTCTTCGGTCCTTCAGAGATTGTCTAATGTTTTCCTCCAAAGATTGTCTAATGTTTTCCTCCTATCGAACTCAGGATTGTCCTGGAGGTCTGAATCCCTGGCTCTTGGTTTCCCGTATTTGTCCGGATCGTCCTGGGGGTCTGTTTCATTGCTTTTATTTTCAAGCATTAATATTAAAGACATATAATTAAGGCACCACATCTTCTTCAGTTAAATTAATATTACGCCAATAGCATCACAAAAGCCAGTTCTTGCAGTCAAGAGAGGTAAATTTCAGACTTGCAGAAAATTTTGCAAGTCTTCCAAGATAACAGCGAACCTATAGGAATGTGTTTCTTCATCTTCACGTTTGTTTCATTTCATTTAATTTAATAGAAATGAAGAAATAACAGCTTATAAATAAGTATAGACTTTTCAATCACTCTGTTTAATTACTACCGCCACTCGTTGTAGGAGAAGGATATGTTGAGCTGGTCAGGAGCATGGTTACATTACACCTAAGTGCCGGTCAGCAACTTAACGAAATAATTTGTAAATAGGAAATTAGACTTTTAATTTTTCAACTTCGTCGTTCGTTCCCATAACCACATATATTTCTCTTGTAAAGTTGGCGGCCTGTCTCTGGCTTCTCCCGTTGCCATACTGTATCTCCCTCTAAGAACTGGGGAAAGCCTCGCTGTCAGTCCACTCCAAGGCTTTAAAATCAGAAAAACCATAATAAAATATTGACACTTCTGAACGGAGGTGGAAGCTGAAAATGAGAAAATAAAGTGAAAGAAGAAAACCAGTATCTTAATGAGGGTGATTTTATGAACATGATAATTTTTTCCCCTTATACATATAGTTATGTTTGTCCCGTATTTTTCACCCCCTAGAAACATTTTTAACACTTCCCAGCTTATCAGCTTTCCCTTATGTCATGTCTTGAACGATTCTTTTTTCCACACAGAGTTCTCTTTGACAGTATTTCCCAAAGTTTTGTTCACGTATTCTCTCCCTTCCCCCCCCCCAAAAAACACACACACACACACACACACACACACACACACACACACACACACACACACACGGGGGTACGCAACAGGGGTTTCAGGGTAAATGGCGGAATTTAATATTTTACTTTATTGTCACGAAATACGTTCGTATTACGCTGCAATTCCTTGTACGTGCTAATTCTTCCAGTATTAGTTGTTTTCAGTTTCATCGTTCAAGGTTTTCTTATCACATCTTGTCACACCACTCACCCACCCCTATCTCCTGGTTATTTTCTCCTATGTTATCGGCGACGCTTAGCGAAGGAGCGAACTTGCTTCGTTGGCTTTTAGCTTATTGCCAGCTCCAGACGGAGTAAGAGTCTAGACTGAGCGACATTCCTTTGTTAACTTTGACTTTTTCCTGAGAAGATACATGAAACCGTGTTGTCGCTTGATAATGTGCTAGTTTGCAGACATGACATGCCCAATGTTAAGGTGGAATTTCAGTTGTTGTAGAGTTGGTTACATAACTCGAATGGTTTATGTTCTGACGGAAACGATTAAACAAGTCCAAACGGTCTACTATTAACATAGGTACATTCAGCAAGCAACGTCAGGATGCAATTGAAGGCCATTTCATCACATTTATTAACATTCTCCATATTCGTGTACATGCAAAATGTACTGGTGTGTAGAATACAACTCTTCGTCCGTCAAAAGTCAAAAGGCATAGCATGCATTTATAGATGAATAAGCTTGACCGCTTCAACTTTAAATCAGTCCACGTTTTGACTTGATCGAAGTCCTACGGCAGGTTAAACATTGAAGACATCTTCGTCTTGATTCATAATTCTTGATTGCATGACTTACTTGAGAAGCTGCAAATCGTAATGGCCTAATAATATAGTGGCGGCCAGTCTAGAACAAATAGCCACGGCATTAATATCTTGAAAATTCTCCACTGCTTGGGAGCATAAAATAAGTACGTCCTTAGACTTCAACGAATATTAGAGAAAGGCCCAGAAATATAACGGTTGGCCTTTACCAGCAGACGACGCTTACGCCACATAGTTACAATTACATCAAATCGTTACCAAAACTGCGGCGTTCAATAATAGTGTTTTATCGTACAAGGGAGCCGCGCTAGCGTAGTGGTTACAACACCGCTCTGGCGACCGGATGATTCAGGATCAAACCCGGGCGACGGCATTTGAGGATTTTTCGTCGACCGGGAATTGGACTGGATTAACTCAAGACCTGGCGAGGACATTTGAAGGAGTGTCGTCGACCAGGGATTGGCGGCTCCTGAGCCGACCCAGCTCTAATGGGTATCTCCGAAATCGGCGAGTATCTGCCTGAATGGCGAGGGACACCTGTCTCTGTACAAGAAAAGGGATACTCACGTAAAATCAATGTCAGGTTAGACATTAACAATAACCTGAGATTTCGCCTCGAGTATTAGCGGGCGTACGAAAAAAAAAATCATACAAAAATGTTGCTAATGCATACAGCTGTATCTCTGAAGATAAAGGCATACGCCTGTGTGCAAAAGAATTACGCAACATCACCCCTTCCTCCCCGGAAGAAAAAAAAAACGAATTTTTTTTTTTTTTCGGAATTGAAACGGACAAAAAATGACATCAATGCACTGTCATAACAATGTGTCGTCACGGTCGAGTCAAAGTCCCATCATAGGGCATAAAAAATGACGAAAATTATATGAACAATCTGTCGACAGTCAGTACACTAAATGAAAAGTTAATTATGTTTTAAACAAAAATGAACAGAATAAAAGAAATCCTAAAATGTAGATAAAAAGAAAGAAATATAATCAAAGACACTAATAAGAACACATTCCTATATTAAGGGAATTAACTAACTGTTCAATGAGTAACATTAGAGGTCTGTATCGACCAAATAATTTGCCTGGTGTGCGTTTTCATTCTCGAGTAGAATATCGTAAGAAGCAGACAATGCACGCCTTTTGATGCCAAGTGCCCACTATAAACATTGCAGTATTACAGTGAAATGTTTTGTGCTCCAGTGACTTATTTTTGTATGACTATGTTGCGCACTTCGAAACAACACATTGCCATAGTGACTTGGTCAGTCCTGTTGTGATTCTACAAGAATTTGTGGCCAATCAACAATTTACATGACTTTGCCGTTGCAAATGTTGCAATAGAAGCATATTAGTGTGAACTTGATATTCTGTTAAAATATTGACAGTCTAGGTTAATAATTGCCCAGAGGACTTCTGTACTGTTAAGATACTACAGCCAAGAACTTTTAATTACTATCATTGCATAAATAGGTATATATATATATATATATATATATATATATATATATATATATATATATATATATAATATATATATATATAATAATATATATATATATATATATATATATATATATATATATATATATATATATATATATATATATATATATATATATATATATATATATATATATATATATATTATTATTAATTAGTTCTTTTTCATTCATTCTCACATTTTTTACATTTTCATGTATTATCATTGCCTTTTTAGGGACAGTTTTTGCTATAAATTTTTTTTGCTGACCGCTTAGTACATATAAATATAATTATTAAAGAAGCCACAACAGTGAACCAAAAAAAAAAATAAGTAATGCCTTCACTAGCTCTGAAGGGCTAGTGAATCTATCAATATCACAACCACAGAAAAATAACACAAGACTTCACTCAATCTCTCAGGCAAAACGTCTCACTCCAAACTACCCCCCCCCCCCCTTTTCCCCCGTACGTTTTCTCACTGCAAAGAAAATCTAAGTAAGAGGTTAGGCCCCCAGTTTCGCGAGGAAACGGCCATTCCTTATTGCAATAATCCTGGTTAGTAAGTTATTTTCTCTGCTAGAAGAACAATCACTACACTGTTCCACCTATGTTGAAATTTCTAGGCTATGGAGATAAGCTCTCTCTGTAACAGTGTCGTAATAAATCCTATGCATTTACAATTTCCGGTGGCGGGAGGCCTGTGGTGAAGTGGGATGTTATAAATATTTATAGGGGACTTAGTGTACTGACTGAGATCAGCTGTGAAGGTATATATATATCTAATAAGAGTAGTGTATTATATATAACCTTACTTGCTGCCACATATGTATACCTCAGTCAGAATTATTCTGGAATAGTGTGATGACTACGTTATATGTCTAGGGTATGTGTATGATGAAGTGTAAGTCAAAACAACAACAGACAGATAAACAATTTAATTTATTCCACTACACTTGACAACACTGTGACACTCACATACATAAAACACTCTACGAGGATATCTTAAAGGAGTCACTGATAACTTTTCAAATAACAATATGTATTCATTGCTGTCATGAATGTATATGTGTCCTGATTCAAATACAAAGGAACCAGGAATCACAATCAATTTTAATTACAAGTTATATGTACAGAATTTATTAATATGAATCTTGTAGTGACATCTATTTGTAATAGTATCCTATGTGTGTTAGTTGTGTAGTAGTAATATGAGGTAATACTGGTTTTGTTTTGTTCAAGCTCTGTTGGTATTTGTCATCATGACTTCAATGGTTTGTCTTTATTGGAACTAGTATTGGAGATGTTCTCAGTTCCTGATATTAAAACAATTAAATTCCCCTCTTAATTGTATTTTACACTGTCATTTTAAGATGGGGGTACATAATGTTGAGCTCAGCTGGCCACATCAGCTTATCTTGCGTGATGGCGGCAGGAAAAGACTCCTCTGCTCGATTTCTCCCCTGGGCTCTGGAGACACCTCACTGATAGCTAAATGGACCAAGGAGTATGCTGTCCACCTCTGGCTTCAGCAAAGCTCTGACCAGGTGCTGCTCAATAACTTTAAGACCACGGTCCCTGAAACAAGAAGGATGTTCCTTCTACGTCATAACTAATTTATACTCTCTTTCTACACTGAGCACAATACATCACAAACATTGAGTTCAGAGCGTTAGGCCAACTGTCAGCTTCATCTGAAATACTTTATACCAGTATTTCCCTCCCTAATGGTTACTACGCCTCTGCAATTCCAGCATTATTTCTGTCTAATCAATAATCTAGGTGTCAGTGTACTGTTTGGCCATTCCATGCAGTTTTACTTTCCTCCGACACCTTCTGTTCAGGCTGGAGCATTATAGGCTTTACATCATGTTCGCTACTGAACTACACATATATACAGGCATAAATTAACAATTTACATTCAATTTTCATTAAAAGATATTGAATATTTCAAGCTTACCACAATTCATAGAATAATAAACAGTTTCGTTGACTGGCAATGAATATAGCACAACTCCGATCTGCCGATGTTCCAGGCTTTATTTTATATAAAATATACACTGGTGCTCAACGTACTGCTTCTTAGTAGGATTATTACAAGATGTGGCAATGAACAGACGCTCTGAATCAAGTATATTCGCAGCTCTACCCAATGAAACCACGTCTAACCATCTTTTCAAAAAAGTACCCCTTCTATTCGTTTCCCATAACAACACAAGATAGTATTTATAGCCCGACCAATCGTGTTTAGTCTTATATTTGTTGCGCTCCAATCAATTTGGAGTTAACATGGTAGGCTATTTCCGTAACGTAAGGTTTTTTCAAACACGTTATAAAAAATTTTATGAGCAGAAATGATTTCATGCTGTCAGGCACCCCCACTATTTTATTTTGGTTATAATTTGGTAATTCCTAGACTATTTGCGTAACGTTTTACATATTCTTTGTCAGCAAGCCCTAAGGAACCCAAATATACAAATTTAAAAGAGCTAAGTGGCTGCGTTCAAAAATATGCAATTTCTTCTACCTCCTGTTTCGAAGATGTGCTGTCTGGGTACTGTAATGTTTTCAAACGTAAACCCATCTAATGTCATCTTTTCTAATAAGCGTTTTTCAGGATTTTAAAACCTAACTCTGGGAAGGTTAGTGTTTTTATCACTGTCCGTCTGAAAAAAAAAGTTAGTGCATGTGGCCTTACACGCGTGATAGTAGTAATTGTGTATCGCGCGACGCGAGTTTAGTGTTGCATGTGTCCTTGTTTTCATTCGCCCCTCTCTCTTTCTATTTGAGTCCATCTGTTCGTTCGTTTTGGTAACGTAGTATAATTAATGTTAGGATTAATTTAGGTCATTACGCAGTGTGCCTCTCAATGTTTTTCTTAGAAATGCAATACCCGTTTTAATGTGTTGTGGAAACGCTTGTATTTATGCAGTGGCTTATATTTAACGTGGAAACGTTACAATTTTGCAGACGAAGCATAAAACAAAGGGGATTTCGAGTACTGTCATTGTGACAGCACTGTTCTTTACCATTCTTTCTTCTTTATTAAATTTTTATTTGTTAGGCTTTATTTTACCTGATAATTTATATATGTGGATTAGAATATTTCACGACACCTCCCCTCTTAAAACAGACATCCCATGTCAGTCCTTTATTCTATATACACATAGATAAATGTAAGTCAACTTGACTTTACTCTGCTGTGGTGCTATCATGGTTTTATGTAGTTGGGTCCATTCAGAGTAGGCACTACTCATGAAATCTGCCTCAGACTTCTACAACCAATAATATATTTCGGTTATGTTACTGAACAGCCGCAAGTGTGAGTGCTTGTCTTAATGCTGCTTCGCAACCCGTATTCACCATTTCTCTTCTCTGAGTCTGCGCAATGACATGTCCAGAGAACATTATATTTCCCTCAAAATGTACGTTATGAGGAGATAACATATACCTGGTGATAGCAGAGTTTTAGTAGTGGATCCCATAATCTTCTTATTATCCTGTATGAACATTCGGAATATCCTCAATCAAAGAGGCAACTCAGGGATTCATTACGTTCCTCCGAAATGTTTACATCCAACAATTTTCTCATCATTCTAGAGAAGACACTAGGCGCATTCTTCAATCCAAATGGCAATCTATTAAACTCATAGTGTCCTTCTGAGGTACTAAAAGCTAGGTATGGTCTAACCTCAGGCTTTACTGGAATCTGATAGTATCCTTTACTCAGATCCACTTTTGAGAAATATTTAGCTTTATTTAGTCTGGCAAACAGCTGATTTGTATCCGGCAATGGATCCCCTGTCCTTCTGTAATAGCATTCAGTCTCCTGTAATCTATACAGAGTCTATGTTCTCCAGAGGGCTTCCTTAAGAGTACAACACCGGAACTATACGAAGATTCACTGTGCGAAATAATTCCTTCCTTCAATAGATAGTCTATCTCTTCCTTCAAAGCTTTCTCCTTAGCAAACGGAATCGAATATGGTTTCATACAGACAGGTGTGGGGTCTATCAGTTTCATATCATATTCCAATAGGTTTGTATGCCCTGGTCGGTCTGTTAACACCTCTGCATGATTATTTAGAACCTGTTTGCACTCTCTCTTTCTGAGTTTTCGTTAAATGTGTACTGATTTTCACCTGTGCTGCTGTCTCACAGGGGTGTAATGGATATTCAAATGATGAAAGTGGTTCCTTTTTTCATCTCCATGGCGATGGACAAGGTCAACAAGTGTGTCTCTTCCTGATGTTCTCTTTCCAAATATTTCTTCAGGAGATTCACATGATAGATTTTTTCTTTCCCTTTCTTATCTATCTTATAATTTGTTCTAGACACCTTCTCTAGAACTGTATATGGACCCTGCCATCCAATTTGTAACTTATTCTGACTCCCGGGGAGAAGAAGCAGTACTTTCTCTCCCACAGCCAAATTTCTGTCTTTCGCCTTCCTGTTATAATAGGCAGCATGTTTCTTCCTGGCTTGTTTCAAATTTTCATTTGCAAGTTTCCAGCCAGTTTTTAAACGAGTGGTCAGCTCATTCACATATTGGTATGAAGATGTAATGTTTTCCTCTGCCTTTTCATCAGTCCACGTTCTTAACAAAGCTACATATGGACCTTTAATTTGTGGACCTATTTGTCCATGCACCGGTATGGTCTCTTCCACTCGAAGCTTTATAGTGATGATTTTTCCTCCCAGAATTATCATTCACAAAACGACCGCTACCAATTTTTCTTGTGGGGCTTTCTCCCCACTTAAAATTCTTGATGAGAGATTTCCTCTCTACATCCTCTTCCTCCAGTTTGTTTAAGTCCGATTGAGGGATTTTCGGCTTATCCTGGGGTAAGACATCTGTTTGCACTCTCCGCATAGTGGCCATTGTAAAACAGTTAAGTGAAGCTTGTCCGTGAAAAGGGGCTTCCCATTCCATTTGGTCCACTTTATCAAATCTATTTTTCTTTTTATTATCAGGCCTAATTTTTGCCCCGTGGCGTGTCCAGGTCCTGATCCATGTTCCCACTTGTGGGTGTTCCCTCATGTGCTATGCTACACCTTTCTACAAAATTCTCAATGTCCCATCTTGCTTTGGGCCAATAATAATTGTGAGCCACCTTTTGAATGATGGTACCTATCTTCTCATGGTCCCCATCTGGTTTCACATGTAGGCTCCTTATTTAGTCTGCCCTATATCTTTTAGGAAGTACCAGCTGTCCCTGACCTTTGGATCTAGCTCCAGTCTTCCTATACATCAACTTGTTTTTCATGTAAAAATCTCCCTTGCCTGGAGTTGTATGACAAGTTGACAATTTTCTGAAACAAGGCTTGAGTGTTTTATCCCCAGCCTGTGCCTTCCTCATCTCTTCTGGAGTGGTATCTAACATAATATCCTCCTCCTGTCTTGAGGTCGACCTGACCTGAAGGGTTGCCATATACACAGGTTTCCTTCTGCAACGGTCAGTGTCATGATTGTCCATCTGACAATTATTACACCACCTTTTTCCTTGGTTGAAAGATTTTCTTTCATCATATTTCCTTTCATCGAATTGTGGGAATTTATTTTTATTTTCATACCGTGGCCTATCAAATGGTGCTTACCTTTATTTTGATCCTTAGGATCAAATTTATTAAAGTTCTGTGGTGCCCTAAAGTTATCCACTTGTTTCTTTTTATTACCTGTTACCTCTGCTTGAGCTGCTTGATACCTTTCAGCAACATTTAGCAACTCACCCAGCCTCTCTGCACCTTGTTCCATGAGAAACTTTCTCAGGTCTGGAGCCATGGACTCTCTTAATTGCTCTATAAGGACCATTTCCTTAAGATCTTGGGTTTTCCCCAGAGAAGTCCATTTCTCCAAGTATGTCTCTATTCGTGCAGAGAACTGGTGATAGGTTTCACCTGACAGTAGTTTAGCATTCCTAAGTTTTTTCCTATAAAATTCTGCATTCTTTTCATATCTTAACAAAAGAGCCTGCTTTAGCATGTCATAATTTTCCTGATCACCTCTGCTCATTTTTTTGCAAAAAACTTCATAAGCTGCCCCACGAAGTCCTTGAGATAACTTTAAGCTCCACCTTTCTCTCTCTAACCCATACGTGGTAGCTAATAGTTCATACCTATTTAGATAGCTCTCTATATCATCGTCTTTCTCAACAAAATGATCTAAATGAAAATTCATAGCTGAGGTTGAGGCTCCTTGGCTAGCAGTGGCATCAGAGGCAAAGGGACTGGCACCATTTTCAGGAGCATGGCCTTGAAACTCAAACTCCCTTAGTCGTAAACTCATGTTCCCTTTGTAATCTTTTATCCTTTCTGCTTCCCTTTCTGCAGCTAATTTCTTCTCTTCTCTTTCTGCAGCTAATTTCTTCTCTTCTCTTTGTGCAGCTAATTTCTTCTCTTCTCTTTCTGCAGCCTGTCTTCTTTCTTCTGCTTCCAATTTCTTAGCCTCAGCCTCAATCTGCAACCTCTTAGTCTCAGCCTCAGCCTCAAATTGTAACTTCTTAATTTCCCTTTCAGCCTCTAACTTTCTTTCGGCTTCAAACCTTCTTTCTTCGCGTTCAATAAATTTGTCACATTCAGTAGTGACATAGGCAACCATAACTTGCCCATCTAATCCTAACTCTTTTGCAGTCTGAACAGCAGCAGATCGAAATTTGGCTAGGTCCGCCATTGTCTATCAGGTAAGTTTATACAATGTCTAACTAACAATTCAATCTCTAAATATATATCTAATGGACAACACAGGCACCGAGAGCTCAACCTTATTTAATTCCACCCAAGGATACCTTTTAATTCTTATTATTCCCTGAAGTGAATTACCCCCAATATTTTTAATAGGGAAAGATTCAAAATCCCGGACGAGCCCCCCAATATATGTGGTGAAGTGGGATGTTATAAATATTTATAGGGGACTTAGTGTACTGACTGAGATCAGCTGTGAAGGTATATATATATCTAATAAGAGTAGTGTATTATATATAACCTTACTTGCTGCCACATATGTATATATCTCAGTCAGAATTATTCTGGAATAGTGTGATGACTACGTTGTATGTCTAGGGTATGTGTATGATGAAGTGTAAGTCAAAACAACAACAGACAGATAAACAATTTAATTTATTCCACTACACTTGACAACACTGTGACACTCACATACATAAAACACTCTACAAGGATATCTTAAAGGAGTCACTGATAACTTTTCAAATAACAATATGTATTCATTGCTGTCATGAATGTATATGTGTCCTGATTCAAATACAAAGGAACCAGGAATCACAATCAATTTTAATTACAAGTTATATGTACAGAATTTATTAATATGAATATTGTAGTGACATATATTATTAAAAGTATCCTATGTGTGTCAGTTGTGTAGTAGTAATATGAGGTAATACTGGTTTTGTTTTGTTCAAGCTCTGTTGGTATTTGTCATCATGACTTCAATAGTTTGTCTTTATTGGAACTAGTATTGGAGATGTTCTCAGTTCCTGATATTAAAACAATTAAATTCCCCTCTTAATTGTATTTTACACTGTCATTTTAAGATGGGGGGTACATAATGTTGAGCTCAGCTGGCCACATCAGCTTATCTTGCGTGATGGCGGCAGGAAAAGACTCCTCTGCTCGATTTCTCCCCTGGGCTCTGGAGACACCTCACTGATAGCTAAATGGACCAAGGAGTATGCTGTCCGACTCTGGATTCAGCAAAGCTCTGACCAGGTGCTGCTCAATACCATCAAGACCACGGTCCCTGAAAACAAGAAGGATGTACCTTCTACTTCATAACTAATTTATACTCTAGTTCTACACTGAGCACAATACATCACAAACATTGAGTTCAGAGCGTTAGGCCAACTGTCAGCTTCATCTGAAATACTTTATACCAGTATTTCCCTCCCTAATGGTTACTACGCCTCTGCAATTCCAGCATTATTTCTGTCTAATCAATAATCTAGGTGTCAGTGTACTGTTTGGCCATTCCATGCAGTTTTACTTTCCTCCGACACCTTCTGTTCAGGCTGGAGCATTATAGGCTTTACATCATGTTCGCTACTGAACTACACATATATACAGGCATAAATTAACAATTTACATTCAATTTTCATTAAAAGATATTGAATATTTCAAGCTTACCACAATTCATAGAATAATAAACAGTTTCGTTGACTGGCAATGAATATAGCACAACTCCGATCTGCCGATGTTCCAGGCTTTATTTTATATAAAATATACACTGGTGCTCAACGTACTGCTTCTTAGTAGGATTATTACAAGATGTGGCAATGAACAGACGCTCTGAATCAAGTATATTCGCAGCTCTACCCAATGAAACCACGTCTAACCATCTTTTCAAAAAAGTACCCCTTCTATTCGTTTCCCCTAACAACACATGATAGTATTTATAGCCCGACCAATCGTGTTTAGTCTTATATTTGTTGCGCTCCAATCAATTTGGAGTTAACATGGTAGGCTATTTCCGTAACGTAAGGTTTTTTCAAACACGTTATAAAAAAATTTTATGAGCAGAAATGATTTCATGCTGTCAGGCACCCCCACTATTTTATTTTGGTTATAATTTGGTAATTCCTAGACTATTTGCGTAACGTTTTACATATTCTTTGTCAGCAAGCCCTAAGGAACCCAAAATATACAAATTTAAAAGAGCTAAGTGGCTGCGTTCAAAATATGCAATTTCTTCTACCTCCTGTTTCGAAGATGTGCTGTCTGGGTACTGTAATGTTTTCAAACGTAAACCCAACTAATGTTATCTTTTCTAATAAGCGTTTTTCAGGATTTTTAAAACCTAACTCTGGGAAGGTTAGTGTTTTTATCACTGTCCGTCTGAAAAAAAAGTTAGTGCATGTGGCCTTACACGCGTGATAGTAGTAATTGTGTATCGCGCGACGCGAGTTTAGTGTTGCATGTGTCCTTGTTTTCATTCGCCCCTCTCTCTTTCTATTTGAGTCCATCTGTTCGTTCGTTTTGGTAACGTAGTATAATTAATGTTAGGATTAATTTAGGTCATTACGCAGTGTGCCTCTCAATGTTTTTCTTAGAAATGCAATACCCGTTTTAATGTGTTGTGGAAACGCTTGTATTTATGCAGTGGCTTATATTTAACGTGGAAACGTTACAATTTGCAGACGAAGCATAAAACAAAGGGGATTTCGAGTACTGTCATTGTGACAGCACTGTTCTTTACCATTCTTCTTCCTTTTATTAAATTTATTTGTTAGGCTTTACATTTACCTGATAATTTATATATGTGGATTAGAATATTTCACGACAAGGCCATACTAGCAGGTAGAGGACATTAAAACTAGTGCAGAAATACGTGCACCCGCTGATCCAAATCTATACAATTGACGAGAACTGTTGCTGGCGAGCGAGTATCCAGTAGGCGCGCTGAAGCACCTCTTGTACTGGATAATGAAGACATGAACTATACAAATCGGTGACGAGTTGTGGCAACTGACTACAACTCTCGGTCGTTGTGTCAGTATACTCAGAGGTAACCGGCTATCAATGGGACGGGCAGTGTTGCCGAAACTGACTGGATGGCAAAGGCGACAGCCCGTAGGTGTTGATGATTAACTGCAACTGGCGGCAATCTGTGCTGTAGGTACATAATCCAGGACGCAAGGCTAATGCTTACGTGTAGGTAACAGAAATCGAAGTATAGTGGTATACTCCAAATCATCTGGCTGTTAATGGGTCGGACAGTGTTGCCAAAATGACTGGATGGCAAAGGCGACAGTCCGTATGTGCTGGAGCAATAGAAACTTTCAACAATATGCTGTGGTTACGTACTCCACTCCCCAGCCTTATAACTGAAACCTGGCAGTATACCTGTAGCGTGAGGTTTTTATTGGCCCTAGGATCAGTGTAGTACTGACAATACAGAAATAGAATTTCTGCAGGAAAATGGTGAAGTCCCAGTGTCTGAGAGAACTACTGGTATCACAAATTAGTTACGGCTGTGAATGATCTGATCTCGAAAAATTAGTAGAGAGTAGACAGTCATAAATTGCCACCCCCGCTGTGTAACTAACTGTGATATTAAAAAACAAGGAAACAGATTTTACTTAACAATTATAAAATTGACAAGTCGTTCAAATACAATTTCCTTATTATTTATTTAGTATATACACTATCTACTCTTGTGCTGAAGGATGGATGTTGAAAAATAGAATGCAATGGATTTGTAAATTTACATATGATTTACAAATATATATATATATATATATATATATATATATATATATATATATATATATATATATATATATATATATATATATATATATATATATATATATACACATACCTACCTACCTACCTACCTACCTACCTACCTACCTACCTACCTACCTACCTACCTACATACATACATACATACATACATACATACACACACACACACACACACACACACACACACAAATATATATATATATATATATATATATATATATATATATATATATATATATATATATATATATATATATATATATATGTATATATATATATATATATATATATATATATATATATATATATATATATATATATATATATATATATATATATATATATATATATATATATATATATATATAACAAGTCTTCCAATTATAGGAACAAAATTATATCAGCTGTGCTGTTACTCAATTATAGTAAATGTATCAGCTGTGCTGTTAAATACGTATCTATATATAAAATTTATCAGCTATGATCTTATTATTGTCTCTTGCTACGCTAACTCAGTTTTTCGTCCTTGACAGTAAAATGCTCACAATTGCTGACAGAAATGGTACTAATGTGTACTCATCTCTTGAAACAGTTCTGTCCTTAATTTCTTGCACACAACACCCGCTGATGATCGTTTCGTTAGCTCACCCAAGACTGAGGGGAACTAAAGATGTAGCTCCTGTGCAATTACTGTGCTCCTGCGAAGTTCCAGGCAGCTGGATTGACTGGACATATGACCTCAGGTTGGATGACACGAATAAAACCCTCTAAGTTTTTAAACAGGCCAGTCGACTCTAGTGAAGTTAGAGTTCCCGGTCAATGCAGGTGAGCAATAAATCAGTCTGACATCTTCTCTTCTTCAGTCGGTCGTCTAGCTGGCTTCCTGTTGGTGTGTGCGTGATTTTGAATAAAATCTCGCCCGTATATATAGGTAGATGAGGTAACTTTTACTGCTTAAGGGGTGCTGTTGATTGGTTATCGGCGTGGCAAGCTGATTGGCTATATGCGGTTCCGTACCATCCGCCGTACAATCCGTGACGTAGGCCGACTCCCGAAAACCAGGGCTTATGCCTAATTTTATTCGGTTTTCCGCCATATTGGGAGACAAGAAGGCCGCGACCGACATCCGAAAAACAGGGCTTAAGTTTTTTTTTCCTGGAATATACTTCGTGTAATTTATTCTGGCTCAGAGACTGGTGAACGCTGCTTGTTGATTGGCTGGGACATATTTGTATCTCGACATAGTGTATTAACTAAGAAGTGGGTTTACACACACGTTTTCTGACATAGCCCCATCCTTTCCTAGCTGTGACCTGTCATAGCTGACGTGTAAACACCTGCTGTAGTTAATTACTTTGCGTCTGTCCTTCCAGAGTAATAGGGTGTCGACTTAAAAAATCAGCTCCTACATTGTCTCTTCCCGGAATGTAATTCACGGTAAAGGAATAAGGCGCCAGAAGCAGACTCCACCTTAACAATCTCGAATTTAACTTTCTAGATGCAGCCAAGAATGTTAAAGGTTGGTGATCGCTTTGGACAATGAAGTGTGTCCCATACAGTTAAGGTGAAAATGTGTCGATGGACCAAATTAGAGCCAAACATTCTTTCTCTATGGTCGAGTAATTCCACTTAGCTGCATTCAGCTTCCTACTGGCGTAGGCGACGGGTAAAAGTTCATCCGGCTGGACTTTTGATTGCTGCAAGAGAGTTGCACCAATACCTACACTACTAGCGTCCGTCCTTAATACAAATTCCTGTGTGATATCGGGTAGCGTAAAGATGGGTTTGCTGGTGAGTTTTGCTTTAACTCTGTGTAAGCTTTTTGACAATCAGCACTCCATTGGATTTTGTCAGGCTGTCCTTTCTTCGTTAAGTTAGTTAATGGTGCACACAGAGAGTTAAAGTGGGGTATGTTCTTCTGATAGAACCCACATAATGACACGAATGATCTCACATCTTTCTTCGTTTGAGGTCTGGGTGCCTTCTTTAACTTCTCTATATTCTTTGGGTCAGGAGACATACGACGTGTAGAAATAATGTGACCTAGGAATTCCAACTCCTTACAACCGATATAGCACTTGGTTGGACGTGCAGTCAATCCAGTTTCTCTCAGTCTGTCAAACAACACGGAGAGCGCTACTATATGCTCTTCAAATGTGTTTGTAGCAACAAGAATATCATCCATAAAGTTAGTGATATGGGGATTTTGTAGAGGTTCCAACAATTTCTTCATCATTCTTGAAAAGATACTTGGAGCATTTTTCAGCCCAAAGGGTAGTACATTAAACTCGTAGTGTCCGTCTGATGTACTAAATGCCAGCATTTTCCTAACTTCTTGTTTCACTGGTATTTGGTAGTATCCCTTGCTTAGATCTACCTTCGATAAATACGTAGCCTTACTCAGTGTAGAGAACAGCTAGTTGGTGTCAGGTAATGGGTCCACCTGAGATTCTGTGATCGCATTTAGCTTCCTGCAGTCAATACATAACCTGGGTTCACCACTAGGCTTCCTTAATAGCACCACATTTGAGCTGTGGGGAGATTCTGACTTTGAAATAATTTTCTCAATCTCATCCTTGATTGCTTGTGCCTGCTGTTGTTCAGTCCATGTCCGCAACAATGTTTCCAGTGGACCGTGTATGGGGACGGCAATACAACAACGTTGCCGGACCCACACCTATTTCTATTGTGAGGGGCAGTATACCGAAGTGGGGGCCTGTCTCCATCAACTGTTTGGTACAGCCGTGGTTCCTACCTCCTATGGTTCGGGTTTGTTTCTGCAGCTTTTTTAATACTGGTTGCTGACTAACCAAATTTTCCAAATTATCCAGGCCATGGTGTTCCGAACAATATCTAGTCGGGGTGGGATGTCTCTCGTCCCCTCTCTGTACAATACGGAGAGTTGCCATGGTTACTGGTGTAACAGTAGACTTGTTGTGATTTTGTTTTCTCTTTATCACTGCATCTACCTGTTGTTTTCTCTTGTGTGTTTTCTTGGTGGGCCTACGTCCGCAACAATGCTTCCCTAGGTCCTGTAACTGGTCTACGCTTCTGAATGAGGTTACATGGTTACATTCTGAACAGGATTTCATATACCAACTTATGTCTTCAATTATTCCTGGCCAGTAATATCGCAATGCTATATTTTGACCAGTGGCCCCTTTTCCTCTGTGACCACTGACTGATGTAGCATGCTCTTGCTCCATAATTTCATCCCTGTAGAATTTTGGCACTACCAGCTGTCCATGTCCTTTAGGTCCTTTTCAAGCTTGTCTGTAGAGTAGGCCATTTTCCATATAGTAGTCTCCTTTCTCTGGAGGGTTATGGGCCTTTGTCAATTTGCCAAAACAAGGCTTCAATGTGCTGTCCGCTGTTTGAGCCTGTTTCATCTTTATACGATGAATGTTTATTGGATCTCCCTCGTCCTTTTTGGTGCTCGACCTGGTATGGTTTGCTGCCATGACAACAGGTTTTATTAGGTCTCCAAAAAAGACATATTTACATCCTATTACCAGCGGGTATATAGGATCATTGCTCACTGCTGCTCGGATCACTCCTTCCACATAGCGAGTTCTCACGTTGATCCTTGCTAAGGGAAGTGTCATGGTGCCGGTTCCCTGCATTGCCCCTTGTATGTCCACTGTTTATGTGGTAAGTTGATCAGGGTGCACTAGGGTTGCACTCACGACTGAGTCGAATTCCAATCCGGAATGATTTAAGCACTGAATTTTAGTGCCATTACATGTCACTTCCTCACAGACAGGGGGATGATAGAGGTCATTCTGATTAAATGCCAGTTTCTTCCTTCCCTTGTTCCCTGTTGTAAGACACGCAGCGAGATAAGCAGGGTTGTTCCTTCTGCAGTATTGTGGTTACTCATTAGACAAGTTTTACACCACTTTCCTTCCTTCCGGTAAGGTGTCTTATCTGATCTTAGAGGGTTTGTGTCCTTTTGGTCAAATCTTTGTTTGTTCCTTGTGGTATTGTCCTTTTGTTCATATTTGGTATAGTTTTGTGATGATTTGAAGTTTTTACCAGGTTTCTTCCTATTTCCTAATAATTCTGCCTGAGCTGCTTGATATCTCTCAGCAACAGTTACAATATCTTCCAATCGCTCTGCTCCTTGTTCCATGATAAACATCCTCATTTATTGAGGCATGTACTCTTTCACTCAAAGCCAAAAAGAGCTTCAGAGCTTGATGAATCGCTTCACTAAAGCATGCAAGGACTTTGGCCTCACAATAAGTCTAAAGAAAACGAATGTGCTGAGTCAGGATGTGGGTGCTGCACCAGTTATCACTATCGATAACTATGAATTGGCAGTGGTGCACCACTTCACATACCTAGGGTCTACCATCAATGACAAACTCTCACTGGATACAGAAATCGACAGCGGCATTGGCAAAGCTGCAGCTACCTTTGCCCGCCTTACATCGCGTGTTTGGGGAAACTCTAAACTCACAATGAAGACCAAAGCTGCGGTATATAATGCCTGCGTCACCAGCACACTCCTATATGGCAGCGAGACCTGGACGACCTATGCTAAGCAAGAAAGAAGGCTCAATACCTTCCATTTGCGGTGTCTACGCCGCATCCTCGGCATCTCGTGGAAAGATAAAGTGACAAATGTCGAGGTGTTGTCACGTGCTGGCCTTCAAAGTATGTATACGCTTCTTAGACAGCGCAGACTTTGCTGGCTTGGCCATGTTCGCCGCATGGAAGATGGTCGCATCCCAAAAGATATCCTCTACGGACAATTAGCAGATGGCAAGAGAGCAGTTGGGCGACCACAGCTGAGGTTCAAAGATGTGTGCAAGAGAGATATGAGAGCACTGGACATGGATCCAGCAACATGGGAGGATGAAGCTGCCGATCGCACTAAGTGGCGATGCTATTTACGGCACCACCTCAGATTGGGCGAAGAGAGGCTCACACAAGAAGCAGAGGTGAGGAGAAAACGTCGAAAGGAGCACCAGGAAAATAAGCAGCTGAGGGCTGCCACCTCAGGGGCGCATTCCCATAGTCAGTTATGACTGAAGGGGCTATTATTACTATTATTACTCTTTCACTTGCTCCATTATTATCATTTCTTTCAGATTCTGACACTTCCCTAAACTACTCTATTTTTCCAAATAGGTTTCCAATCTAGCAGAGAATTGGTGATAGTTTTCTCCTGGAAGAAGTTTAGCTGTTCGGAATTTCTTTCTATATGATTCTGAGTTCTTTTCATATCTCACAAGCAGTGCCTGCTCCAGGATTTCATAATCTTCCTGGTCATCTCTTGAGAGCTTCAAGTATACATCGCCGGCTACACCTCTCAATCCCTGAGACAGTTTAAGACTCCACTTTTCTTTCACTAAGCCATAGTAGTGGCAAGTCTTTCGTATCTATCCAGGTACGACTCAATGGCGTCTTCTTTCTCAACAAATAGGTCCAGATGAAAATTCATGGCCCCACTTGAGGTGCTCTGGCTGGAGCTACTCTCAGAGTGAGGTGAGCTACCACCACTATTGCTAGTAGTTGCCTGAATTTCGAGCTCTTTTCATCTCAATTGATGGTCTCTATCTGCTTGTAATTTCCTTTCCTCAGCTTCTAATATTTTAGTTTCTCTCTCAGCATCCAGTCTTTTGCCTTCTCTCTCAGCTTCCAGTCTTTGGGCTTTTCTCTCAGCTTCCAGTCTTTTGGCTTCTCTTTCAGCTTCTACTTGCAATTTCCTTTCCTCTCTATCCATGTGTTTGTCCACTTCTGTTGTGACATACTGAATAAGAGCATCACCTGTCATATTTAATTCCTTACCCATCTGCATGATCGCAGTCCTGAACTTCACTAGATCAGCCATGACGCTACTTAGAGAGGGTATGTAAATTTACTATATCCAAATTATTGTAATTAAAGTTAATTAATTTAAATGAACAAATAATTTCTGTGCAACTTTGTGATCATCAACTATTTACTGAGTACTAAATGGTACTCCTCCTAAGAAAACAATAAAAAATCCTATTTATGAATTTTTTTCAAAATTTTGTTTCTTTAGTTATCTATGGGTGGCACAAGATAAAGTTTGTAGATAGATGAATAGACCAAGTATGGCTCTAGATATATAGAAATATCCCAGGAAAGAGCCCCCAGTGTAGCGTGAGGTTTTTATTGGCTCTAGGCTCAGTGTAGTACTGACAATACAGAAATAGAATTTCTGCAGGAAAATGGTGAAGTTCCAGTGTCTGAGAGAACTACTGGTATCACAAATTAGTTACGGCTGTGAATGATCTGATCTAGAAAAATTAGTAGAGAGGAGACAGTCATAAATTGCCACCCCCGCTGTGTAACTAACTGTGATATTAAAAAACAAGGAAACAGATTTTACTTAACAGTTATAAAATTGACAAGTCGTTCAAATACAATTTCCTTATTATTTATTTAGTATATACACTATCTACTCTTGTGCTGAAGGATGGATGTTGAAAAATGGAGTGCAATGGATTTGTAAGTTTACATATGATTTACAAATAAATAAATAAATATATATATATATATATGTATATGTATGTATATGTATGTATATGTATGTATATGTATGTATATGTATGTATATGTATGTATATATATGTATATATGTATATATATGTATATATATGTATATATATGTATATATATGTATGTATATATATATATATATGTATGTATATATATATATATATGTATGTATATATATATATATATATATATATATATATATATATATATATATATATATATATATATATATATATATATGAAACAAGTCTTCCAATTATAGGAACAAAATTATATCAGCTGTGCTGTTACTCAATTATAGTAAATGTATCAGCTGTGCTGTTAATTACGTATCTATATATAAAATTTATCAGCTATGATCTTATTATTGTCTCTTGCTACGCTAACTCAGTTTTTCGTCCTTGACAGTAAAATGCTCACAATTGCTGACAGAAATGGTACTAATGTGTACTCATCTCTTGAAACAGTTCTGTCCTTAATTTCTTGCACACAACACCCGCTGATGATCGTTTCGTTAGCCCACCCAAGACTGAGGGGGACTAAAGATGTAGCTCCTGTGCAATTACTGTGCTTCTGCGAAGTTCCAGGCAGCTGGATTGACTGGACATACGACCTCAGGTTGGATGACACGAATAAAACCCTCTAAGTTTTTAAACAGGCCAGTCGACTCTAGTGAAGTAAGAGTTCCCGGTCAATGCAGGTGAGCAATAAATCAGTCTGACAGCTTCTCTTCTTCAGTCGGTCGTCTAGCTGGCTTCCTGTTGGTGTGTGCGTGATTTTGAATAAAATCTCGCCCGTATATATAGGTAGATGAGGTAACTTTTACTGCTGTTGATTGGTTATCGGCGTGGCAAGCTGATTGTTTATATGCGGTTCCGTACCATCCGTGACATAGGCCGACTCCCGAAAACCAGGGCTTATGCCTAATTTTATTCTATTTTCCGCCATATTGGGAGACAAGATGGCCGCGACCGACATCCGAAAAACAGGGCTTACGTTTTTTTTTCCTGGCGTATACTTCGTGTAATTTATTCTGGCTCAGAGACTGGTGAACGCTGCTTGTTGATTGGCTGGGGCATATTTGTATCTCGACATAGTGTATTAACTAAGAAGTGGGTTTACACACACGTCTTACGACAATAACGCAGACTGCCTGGTAATAATTATTATGTGGATAATAGTAATACCCTGAAGCAGCAAATCACACCAGGAAGCACAGACAACTGTGCTGACCAAGGCTCAGAAAATATACAGCAATGTGATATCTCATTACTACCTGTACCTTCCTCAGTTCGTCTTTCATCCATGTCAAATATAAACACATTTCCCCCTTCCACTCGCCGTTTCGCTCACTCACAAAATCAAAATAAACTCTCCCTCTCCGTTTCCCACCTCACACAAATCAACAACAGGCTCTTTTCAGTACAGTCTCGCCCACTTTATCGATCGAAAATCTCTGGTCGTTCGCGAGTGCGTCAGTTTTCGCTGCGCGGCGTGACCAATTTAATTTTAGAATGGCTGGAGCTGCCGTATCCACCCGTCCCCCCCCCCATCCCCAAACACACATACACACAGCTATCGAGCATAATCGTACCGTTAAAGTTAACAAAAGATACTAAAGTTTCCCCGTGGGTAAATTACTCAGTAAATAAAACACTGGATATGTTACAAAAATAGCACAGAGCTGATACTCAGTATTTACACAATAGTAATACTCTTTACAGTAATATGCCACACTGACCAAGCGCACACAATTGGTAGTACAATTATACAGAGACTCACACTTTCTATCTTAATAAAACCTTGCGCCTGGCTAATACTTAATGATTATGGATGGGTGCTCACTTAATAGGATTCAGAGCATCCCGGTCACGAAAAAATTTACCTTAAAGAAAAATAGAATGTGTGTGTGTGTGTATATATATATATATATATATATATATATATATATATATATATATATATATATATATATATATATATATATATATATATATATATATATATATATATATATATATTTAACATGAATTAAAGTAACAAGGGATCTCTATTCCATTAGATTAAGCTAGGACCCCAATTAATTAAATAAATAAGTGAGCTTACCGTAGACAGAATAATTCTTGCACTAACGACTGTTATAAGCTCTGGCGCAGAATATCACTTTGTTAAGTGACAGAAGTTTCTTGAGACAGTGATACTGAGTGACAGAGACCTCTTGCTTAAATAGCCAGATAGAGTCTGCAGGTGGCTTTTGCACGTGCACTAGATGAAGCAAATTCAGACGTAAGACCTAGCGGAGAGATTCCCCGGGCAACTCAAGATACAGGAAAAAGACGTAATCGCGAGATGAAACGAGAGCGGCACAATTTAAAGGGTAGATTTTCTCCCCCGTGTCCACGATTCTCTGTAAATCAAAGAATACGGGGAACTAGCCGTCATCTACTAGAAATGCAGAAAAAAAGGACTTTTAGCTAGATGCCGATGTCCACGTGTAAAGGGGTGGAATTAGCCTGTCCAACGTAAGATTGACATGACCAATGATAGAAATAGTGCTATTAGGGGCCATAAGACAGAAACGTAGGCGTAGACAAAAATTAGAGAACAAGACAGGGCAGACCACTTGGCTAAAAGTGACAGAAATTTCTCCGAACCACAACAATGATGCAAAATAACGTAATATAACATAAATTGTTTTTAATTTTTTTCTCCTTAGTTACAGCTTTCCCTGTATTTCAAGTGACAGGACGATACATCTTCTCTCTCTCTCTCTCTCTCTCTCTCTCTCTCTCTCTCTCTCTCTCTCTCTCTCTCTCTCTCTCTCTCTCTCTCTCTCTCTCTCTCTCGCTCTTTGTCTCCTTCTCTCTCCCTCATCTCCCTCTCTGGCTTTCTATCTCTCATTTGATATCCATATCAGATCTTAGCGGATACGTTACAACTTTAAGTATTTCAAAGAATTTGTTGTAGTTTTCGTTATATATTTGTCTCATTGATAACCTTAACATTCTCTTGGCACCAAACACTCAGTGCTATTAACCTACGTTCAGACTCCTGCCTGTTTTAGAAATTGTATCTTAGTTTAGAAATGTATATTTCCCTGGGGTTTCTATGGTGACAAAGAAAGAATATGTGTACTGCTACCTCAAGCATGTCGTAAGAGACGACTACTAAGTGGTTTCTCAAAGGATAGATTCTTATTATGTAAAAATATATTGTTAAAGAAACCACGGTTGCACAACTACATGGATGTTTTCGTACAGGTGTTCTGCAAGAAGACCAGCTGCATTGGTGGTACATGTTCCTTACGGCGGGAAGAAAGTAAAATTATGATGATTGGAATGACGTTTATGTTTAACATATTCTTCACTTATAACTTGATCTTTAAATTAGGAACATTGAGGTAACATTTTAAGCATAACATGATCGCCTGTACATTAGGAATTTTGTAAGAATATAGTATTTCTAACTTGACCGATTCAAATTACAAAGTTTGTGGGAACACTTTATTCATAACTTGATCTATTATAAATCAGGAAGGTTGGCGAAACATTTTATTCATAACTTGGTCTGTTATAAATCAGGAAGGCTGGCGAAACATTTTATTCATAACTTGATCTGTTATAAATCAGAAAAGCTTGCGAAACATTTTATTCATAACTTGATCTGTTATAAATCAGAAAAGCTGGCGAAACATTTTATTCATAACTCGATCGCCTAAAATACGAAACATTGAGAACATTCTATTTAAAGCTTTATATCCTATAAATCAGCATGTTGCTGTGAAAGAATAAGTTAAACTTTGATCCCTATAAATGATGTGGTGGCAATACCTTGCTCATAAGTGTAGCCTTATTGTTACTGTTATCTCTGCCGGACGGTCTACTTCCGGATATTCCACTGTCGTGCGCTGGAAAATTCAATCTAAATGATATTTTACCGAATGTTAACTTAACTTCAAATAAAACATCACATTCCTCCTTTTTCACTTCACAAATAAAATGAACTGTCATAAGTCAACTTGCGGATTACTTCACTGGGAGTGTTGTGAAAGTACCTTTAAAGATGGAAATACCACACTTTCAATTGCCGGAAGGAAAGGACTAGTCCGCAATTTACCTCGCTAAATAAAAATTTTCTCTCCCCCCCACCCCCCACCGCTACCTAGAGGCATACCAATAGTTCAAAATTGACCAGTTGTCGGCCAATGCCCTAATGTAGCAAACTGGCAAGACACTCTGGAATTGTCATGAAAACTAATGTCTTTATGATAAATTATGAGTCGCACACCAGCTTTATGATTAATACCCCGAACGGAAACAAATATTTTTTGGGCTTTGAACAGCAGCTACAAATACATATAACTATGACAAGGGGAAATAATTATCTTTAGTAATTGACGAGGAACTCATGATTTTGTCGGAAAAATTGCACAACAGCATTAAAATCCCACGAAAATTTACAAGAGTACAAGTGAACGTCGATGCGAACCTCTGAGAAAACAAGGGTTAGATCTGAGATTATGTATATAAGCCTGCTCAGATTCCAAGAAAAAAAAACCGATAGACTGAATAAGTATATCCAGTAGGTGGGTCTGAACATCAATCTGAAGAAGACAGAGGTCATAACATTCAATGTAGGCAATCCTGAACCAATAACAATAAGGAACCAGAAGTTAGAACAGACAGGCACATTTACAAACTTAGGATACATAGCAGCACCAGCCGGCGGAACAAGCAAGGACATCAGGAACAACATGAATAAACCAAGAACAGCCTTTGCTAGTCTCAACAACATCTGGAAGTCTTCCGAGTACAGCACAAACACCAAATTAAGATTATATGAGAGCTGTGTACTTTCTGTGCTTCTCTATGGTGCGGAATGCTGGAGAGTAACAGAGAAGGAAATTTCGAAACTGTCCTCTTTCCACACAATGTACATAAGGAAAATTCACCGAATCTTTTGGCCGAATGCCATCATCAACCAAGAACTACTTATTCGGAGTAACCAAGAGGACATGCACACCATCATAATAGGCAGACTCTGGAGTTGGGTTGGTCACGTATTCAGAAAAGACTCCGATGCCATCACGGGAACAGCTACACTATAGACCACTTAAGGAAAGCGATAGAGAGGCCAATAAGAAGGAACATGGCGGAGAACTGTGCAGGCCGAGATGCAAAGAATGAACCAGATCTGGGGCACTATACGAAAGATAGCGCCGACCGAAAAAAGTTGAAGCAGTTTGTTGCTGTCTTACAAGATGCCACCAGGTATGATAGCCACTGACTGCTTTGACAATCGGCGGCTAAGGATCAAAGAAGAAGAGGATTCAATTCTGGACTCTCAAAATTTCATAGCTGTGAAAACGCCCAGTGGACAGACACACGACTGTCGAAGCCACATACCCACAGCCCATAGCTGAGAAAAACAAAGCAGACCTGCTGTGAGCAGACTTGCATAAGTGATAAGCTCAGATCCGTAATACTGTGTCTGAAGGGTATGTGAAATTTGGATTAATCGGTGGATTACAAATATTGTGGTGTTATGTAAATGGATGTAATATTTAATATTAATGTTAGCATTGACTTTGAATTATCTGCTGATATCTTAATCTTAGTAGTCTAGGCCCTGTGCTGATAACTGAAATTGGTTTCCAAACTGAATATAACCTGAACAGACTTGAACAGCATGGCGCAACTAGAAGCCCTTATCAGGACTGCGCAATACTAGCTATAACAACTTACAGTCATTTTCAGGACTTAGCTTTTAAATGCTGGATGTCAAAGAGTTCGACTTCTTCTTCCTCTTCCTCTTTTTTCCATTGCTTCTTCGCTTCCTTCGTTTATTTCGTTCAATGTAAAATTTAATTGATTCAATATCTTTAAAGGGAAACAACTTTTGGTAAAACTTAGGACCAAAGGTAAGTAATCCAGATATAATTCAGAGAAATTTGTAAATGGCATCAATAGCCTACCAATGTATTTTATTGATGTTATGACGCACTTCTTTGATTAACATGACCACGGCCTCATGGGCTATGTTGTCTAAATGACGATTCTGATTAATAGTGACCTGTCATCATCGGAGGATCGTCCTGCTGGTTGGAGACAGATACCATAATCTGTGTTTATGTTTCAGGTTCTTATCCGAGAGTCAGAGCAATTCCAACAGATAAAAGCAATTATTACAGATACAGGAAAGCAGGAAGACAAGAGAAACAGAAACGAGGAAAGCAAAAACTAACAAAACGACACAAGACAGATAGGAAGGCATTAGAACACCATGAACACGCCACGACCGACAAGCAACGAAGAGGAAACCAGACAACCAGCTAGTGGTCCTTTTCAGGACCAGTCCTTTTCAGGACTAACAGACGACTAGCACCGAAGAACCTAACACACAATATACCCCAATTATAACCAACTTTCAGGTTGAACAGGGTATTACAGCAACATAGTAGACGAAAACAACAACAACAACATTCCAACAGATTCCAGTGTGTGATTCAAGGACCAGTTCGGTATTCGCCGGATAGTAGCATTGTGCCTACCTGTCTAGGTGAATTAAGTATCAAGGACATCAACACGTGATGTATGACGAGAAGTGTCTGCCATGAAAGGACCTGAATGAGATAAGTGCTCATTACTTTGAAGAAAAAAGATCCAGAAGTCACCAATGGCCCGAAATTAAGAACAAAGACATTGACATCTTATAATTTTTCAACATGTGATTGTGTAAATTCATATCTGCAATAGTTATCACACTTCTATTTGAATTATTAAAGTGTACAGTTATATTTTTATAAATCGCAGTTCAGTGATTTTGTTAAATTCCAGTTTCTGTTCGAAATTTAGTTCTTGTGTGGAAATTAAGAGAATTATTTAATATTTTAAATTGGTAGCTCTAATTAACGAGCTGCATTTTGCATCAACTAATACTAGACACATGGACCCTTGAAGGAAAACGAAAGAGAGGCCGACCAAAAACAACTTGGCGGAGGACTGTGGAGGCTGAGATGCAAAGAATGAACCAGAGTTGGGGCACTGTACGAAGGATGGCCACCGACCGAGCAAAGTGGAATCAATTTGTTGTTGCCCTACAAGACGCCATCAGGCGTAATGGCCACTGACTGCTTTGATGGTCGGCGGCTAAGGATCAAAGAAGAAGAATTAATAGACACCCTTGGAGCATAGGATAGGTCTAGCGAGAAGGTGACTAACTTCTCAGCTCTCTTCTACCGCTACCATCTAGAACTGTGCAGTTAACTACTGACTTATCCTGTGCTATCCCTACAACATGTTCACCAGCTCTCCTCTCCATTGCTGGGAGCAATATCTATTATTTCTACCTAAAATCCATCTCGTCACATCTAGAAGAAAGAAAGATTGTGTTTTTTTAAATCTGAAAATAATAAAAAACACACTCGTACGAGTACTTATCAAAGCAGCATACCTCGCACAAAAAAGCGTTTCTTATCACATCGTTCACACATTGAGGAAACGTGTTCTGGAATCCCAGGGTGAGAGAAAGGAAGAGGGATACAGATAAACACATTAGTGAAGAGAACTAGAGACAGAAATGAGATATGGCCAAAAGGACATGGACGGACTTGTAATTGATGGCACAGACAGGAGAACGCGGTGTCAGTTTGTTAAGGACCTATGATTCTTGGGGAGGCAAGCGGTAATGATAATGATGATTACGTCACGTCGTTGGTCTTGATTTCCTCTTGCCTTGTTGCTCATGTGTGTGGAAAGATTTGTCTTCCTTCTGTGATGAGCATTTCCAAGTTATTTTTTGACGCCTTATTCAACATTTTATTCTCAATCTTTGACTGAATTACACGATCATTACTGTGTTTACAAACTTAAACTCACTCTTTCATCCAAGTCATTATTCTTCTGTTCATTGATTTATTTTAGAATTTCTGTGCTTTTATTTCTCTATTTAAGTTACTTAAACTAGGTCATAGGCGTGCCTGTTATTGTTGACATATCTACCGATTACGTGGACTCCAGTTGCATTAAAGTCTCACACATTCGTGATTGTATCTGCAAAGATGTTGAGTTATCTAGAACACAGCGGGCATTCTTGGCAAGTTCTCTTTCTATGTTGTCTTTGTATGTGACTAGTCACAGAGAATGTTTTAATTTGATGTCAGTAAAATATTTACGTTGGCTTGGCTCTCTCTTTCTTATTACTTACTATCTTATGTCTTTCTCTGGTCTTTCTGTTGGTGAGGCCTTTCTTTCTGTTTCTTCTTTTGATGGGCGCTTTTTTTTTTTTGGGGTCGATTGCAGTGTTCCCTTTTTCTAAGCATATTCTTACTTATCTCCTTCTTTTGTCTTTTTGTTTCTGTCTTAAATAAAATCGGACCCAAACCTTTCTTCTTCTCCCTTTCCTTCTACTTATCTTCTTATCTTTCTTTTTTCTTTCTTTTTTTCTTTTCTGATCGCAGCTCATCTAAGCTTTATATTCTTTTTCATTTCTTTTTTTTTTTTTTTATCTTTTCTTTTCTTTCCTGTTTCTTATTTTTTTAATTTTTTTTTTTCTTTTTCTGGTTTCTCTCTTCTACTCCTTAATTAGCCTTTTCTTCTTCTTCATGTTTCTTCTCTTTCTTCTCTATCTTTTCATTCTTTCCTTATCTTTTTTTCTTCTTTTATTTTATCTGCGGTTTCTTCCTTCTTCTTTTTTTACTTCAATTTTTTTTTTTTTACGATGTTACTTTTTGGTTGTTCTTTGGGATGGTCATTGTGGGGGTTTTCATTTTTGAACCAAGTTTAATAGGGGGGGGTGTTTGGTGATTTTGTGTTAATTGTGGGCCAGGGTGGGGGTGCATGGGGAAGTTTATTGGTGGTCTTTGGTGTTGTCTGTTTGGTTTGAGCAAGATTTTTTACATTTTTTTTTGTTTTTGCTGGGGGGATTGTTTTTTTTTTTTCTTAGTATTTTAAGGTTATATAATTTTTTTTTTAGTAGTTTTTTTTATTCGTCATAATTCGGTGTCTTACTTTGTTTTTTTTATTCATTCGGTGTATAAATTACTACTGGTTACATAGTAAATAAAAATTTTATTTGGGCAGATATTTGATTTTTTTTAAAATTTTTTTATCCTTTTTCTTTTTTTGTTTTTTTTTTTTTTTTAACAGCACAATTTTTATTTCTAAATTATAAGTTTTTTTTTTTTAACCAATATAATAACTTCTCTCCTTCTTTTCTTTCTCTTTTCTTTTCTTGACTCTTTACAAATATTTTCATTTATCTTTTTACTATCTTGGTCTTAATATATTCATTTACATCCTTTCTCACTTACCGCATAAGTTATTCTATAATAAAGGTATTTTTGTCCAAATAATTTTGTTATCTGCTCATTCCCTCCTCCTTCCTATTTTGATTTCAAATAATTTTCCTTATTAACTAAAAACCAAAAAATAATTTTATAATATATAATAAAAATAAAAATAAAAGATTGTTATAAAAATTATAAAAAAACACCCAAAAAAATACTAAAACAACACTACAGATCGACACGAAAAAACTGAAAAATAAAAAAAAAGTAAACGAAGACACTATAATAAACAAACAGAAAAAACTGCAAAAAAATTAAAAAAACAAAACCAACAAAAAAAAAACCCTCAAAAAATTTTCAAAAAACAAAAAACCACAAACCCAAAAAACAAAACACAACAATAATAACAAAAAAAACCACAAATAAAATAAAAAAAAAAAACCAAAAAAAAAAAAAAAAAAAAAAAAAAACCCCACACCAACCCAAAAAAAAAAC
>JAMPIV010008858.1:0-86101 GCA_024509875.1 Oreohelix idahoensis | reverse complement strand
ATCATGTTATCTATATCCTTGAGTTTGTATCTATGTCTTTGTCATTTCAGTTTGTATCTTTGCGATTTTATCTATGCCTATGTCATTTCAGTTTGTATCTTTGTGATTGTATCTATATTTATGCCATTTCAGTTTGTATCTTTGTGATTTTATCTATATCTTTGTAATTTCAGTTTGTGTCTTTGTGATTTTATCTATGTCTTTGTCACTTCAGTTTATATTGTTGTTGTGTTTTTTGCTTCTTTACGATTTCAGTTTGTATCTTTGTAATTTGTATTTATATCTTTGTTATGTTATTTGTATCTTTATGATATTATATCAATGTGAGTTTTCATGCGTGGATGTGTATAACGCGCTTTTGTTTGGCGTAGCAACTAGGAGTTCTATATTTGTGTTTCTAAAAGGCTGGCTGTGTCGTACATTCTATGTTTGTGTCTCTGAGAGACTGGCTGTGTCAAGCGTCTAAATTTGTGTTTTTAAGAGACTGGCTGTGTCGTACATTCTGTATTTGTGTTTCCGAGAGACTTGCTGTGTCGAGCATCTATGTTTGTGTCTCTAAGAGACTGGCTGCGTCTTACATTTTATATTTGTGCTTCTGAGATACTGGCTGTGTCGTACATTCTATGTTTGTGTTTCGGAGAGACTTGCTGTGACGTTCATTCTATGTTTGTGTCTCTCAGAGACTGGATGTGTCGAGCATCTATGTTTGTGTCTCTGAGAGACTTGCTGTGTCGTAAATTCTATGGTTGTGTCTCTGAGAGACTGGCTGTGTCGAGCATTCTATGTTTGTATCACTGAGAGATTGACTGTGTCGTACATTCTATGTTTGTGTCTCTGAGAGACTGGCTGTGTCGAGCATTCGACTTATGGAGGGTTTGGTTTGGTTTGAAGGACTATCTTCATCGCACACGGACAACTCCATCAGTGATCGGATCTTCTCACTTAGATCACTCAAGAAGGACTCAGCACAGTGCTCGAACTCCGTAGCACCGGCGAGAATCACAATGTGTGTATATAGGAATCACACATTCTATAAATATTTTTGTGGGGCTTAGGTTTCTAATTTTTAAATTTTGTCGGGGCAGCGGCCTGATACCTACTCTTTATGATTTCCAAGTGGCGTGGGATTTTTAACGTGCGCAACTTTTACACAGGACCCCTGTATGGACCAAGAGAACGTGCGAGCATCCTATTCACTGTGTTTCTTCACTTGGACTGTGTTCGCTAGAATGGATAAGTAAATGGAAAGAGAATTCAAAGGTGTTAAACATAACGTAAAATAACTGATGTATTAACCCAATAATGCTCGTCAGTGGATATTCGTATAAAGTATAATTACTATTTATGTATATGGACAATCGATGATGTAAATATAAGGATGTATAATAATTGGACGACACATGAATCATTATTATTATTATTATGATTGCAACGGAATTAATTGTAAGATGTATTTGTTGTCAGTTTTAATCTAAGTGTAACTAACAATACTGTGATGTGCTGCTCCAATTTTATCTAGACAGCAAAGATTCATGTTTCCTGTTTGTTTTTCAGTACGTGGTTACGTGAGAAAAGTTTGTAAAATTATACCTTGTGTCATGCGTACTAAAGTTTTGTTCAGTTGTTCAAAACAACCACAAATCATGTTTTTGAAGATGCAATTAAACAAAATAAGATTTGTTTTAAATTAACCGATAAGCATTAAAGTACAACTCCACCTTGGCCGGTCCCAAGCCCGGCTGGAAAAGAGGAGGGGGCATACAAGCAGGCCGTAAGGAGTCAGACCCTCAACTTTGCTAAGGCACAACTGGCGTCACCTGTTTGTCTTAACACCTGATTACAAGTAATGCAAGAGAGAAAACCGGACTGAATATGACGAGATGAATGTTGGATAGAATATTAGAAAATATAGTTCAAAATAAGAATACAAAAAGCAAGAGGAGCTTTCATTGCAGTGGGAAATATAGGAGATTAAAATGGTATGATAAGGTTACCAACGTGGAACTGATGACAAGAACTAGACAAGTGCCAGTGGAACAAGAGATGAGAAGACGACGATGGCGATGGATAGGACATAGTAAAAAAAAAAAAGGTAAAGGAACCCGTTACACGCCCATTGAGGCATATTGGGAATATGGTGTTAGGCCCATATTATCTTGACCGTCGGCACACTAGGGGTGATGTGGTCGGCATCACGCCGGCCGCCTTAACCTTCCCAGAGTAGCTCTGGTACCCATTTGGGGCTGGGTCGACCCAGGAGCCGTTTGTGGCCTAAAAATTTTCCGCCTCATCTGGGGATCGAACCATAGACCACTGCGCTAGGAAGCCAGTGCACTAACCACTACGCTACCGCGGCTCCCATGGATAGGACATACGCTGAGGAAACCTGTTGATAGCATTACAAGGCAGTCCTTGTTCTGGAATCCCCAGGGCAAGAGAGGCAGAGGTAGACCAAGAAGCACATGGAGAAGGGAGCTGGAAACAGAGATGACAATGATGAGGAGAACGTGGAAAGAACTTGAGATGATGGCACGTGACAGGAGGACTTGGCATGTGTTTGTTGAAGACCTGTGCTCCTTTGGGAGTGAAGGTTATGAATGAATTTTAAATTATTAATATTTCTTTGACCACACAACAAAATTATAACTGGAAATTTAAATACTTCAATAACTGCGGCATAAACAAATCAATGCACTTTATTGATTAATGGTGTATAGAAAAAATTTTGCACTTTGGTATAACAATATCCTTCAAGATTATACACAATTAACAAAAAGTGTGTTGTCACTGTTTGGTCATTGTTTGGTCATTGTTTGGTCATTGTTTGGTCATTTTTTGGTCACTGTTTGGTCATTTTCATCATGTTTTTGACTTGGGTGTCTTGGTTTGTGTTTCCACAATAGCTTGTACTTAACGTCCTTGACATGTTGTAGTAACTGACTTCCCTCGGTCGTTAAAACTTCTAGATATTGAAGAAGCTATGCTTATACCAAGAACAGTGTTGGTCCACTGTTAAACAGCTCACAATTTCCAAATTGTGTCACGTTTTTCACTATTAGTTGAACCTGTAAAATATGACCAGGTTATGGTATCTGTGGTTTATACCCATGACGCCTCTAATGCTGACTGGGCACTGTTGATCAGACTCCTCTTTCGACAACACTGCGTTGAGGCTGTGGTTAAGTCATTCAAAAGGGGTACGTCGTACAACCATACAATACATTTAAGAATTTTGACACCAGTTAAAGACATTTTACAAACCTAGTCCTGAGGACTCCTTTTTGGCTTATCATAATGCCAAAGTTGGCAAAATTGTTTCCCTTACAATACATCGACAAAATGTACCGAAAAAAGAGACATGAAGGAAAAAGAGAAGACCAACTGTTTGAACACAGTACCCAAAAGCAAAGCCCTAAAAAGGACTGTAAACGTTATATCGCTAGCGTTGGTCAATCCTAACAAGGACTTCTAGCTGAGCCAATGATGTCCTGGATTGAGGTTATAAAGTGGTGGAAGCCATCTTCCTTCTGGCACAAGGCAAGATATATACATGAGGATTTATATTAAGCATAACATTAATTTTAAATATTAATCAATTTTAAATGTACATTAATTCACTAAGATATCTTGTTAGCTTATAGAGAAAGCATCAAGACACAGTGGTACTTTGAAGTCTGCGGCTGTTTGAAGCTTCGATCTACAAATCGCTCACAATAGCGGTAATTTGTGGTTTCTTTTAAGTTATCTTGTTGGGTTGTGAGTTAAGACTTTCAACTACACCAGTTAGCTCTCTGGATATCTTCTCAGCTCTGTCAGATTTTAAAGCGATTTCTCGAAGTAAAGAACTGTGTCGGAGATGGGCTTCTATACCTAATCTCAGGTCAAACCCTTGCATTCTAAGAGGTCTGCGCTTGAGTTCTCACGCTTCCTATTGCACACTTCTAAGGGATTTCAATGCTGTTGTGCGAATTTATCGACAAAATAATAATTTCTTCTGCAAATACCAAAGATAAGGATTTCCCACTGCCATAATTACATATATTTGTAGTTACAATTCAAATTCCAAAAGAAATATCCTGTTCGGGTGTGACGTATAATAGAAATATTTCCTACAGTAATCTGGCAGCCTTTGTGATCCCGCTAGCGTTCTATGATTTCCTAGCAAAACCACGCATTTTTCTGCCTGTCTTACTCACACAAGCTTATTTTTCATCCACGCCTCTTTTCTTTGAAAATAATCAAACGAAGTTGTTTACAAACTTTCGCGACCTGCCAGTCATAGCAGAAAGCGAATCAGGTTTGTTTACCTAAGTTCATCACGCGAGCTGATCTGTCAATCATCGGATACCTGACAAACCGCACGGGAATAACACCGGACCTTTTGAAGTAGACGCACGAGCAAAAAATCTTTCCCCGAGTACCCTTTAATGTTCGTACACGGAGGGAAACCCCGAGTTCCTTTGATCTTCAGATACGGGCAAAATCTACGAGAACCCGTTACACGGATTTAAGTCTTTGATGGCGGTCTAACGCTGAGACAGAGCGACCGTGAAACTTTTATCTGGAGAACTCAGGTTTCTGATTCTCTGCTATGCACAATAGTGTGAAAAGTAGCATCAACTATAGATCAGAGGATTATGATGCTATATAAACTGTGGTCTTTTAAACCTGCTATCAGTTGTCACTGATAGTCTAAACACGTAGACTAGAACCATTGTGGAAGATGTGTTAATAGCATTCGTGGGGATTGTCATTCTGATTTTCTGGTAATAGAAATTAGTGCTAACGTGTTAAAGTTCTAAAGTACCACCGAGCTTTCCACGCATTGTCCAGAAAGCTCGGTGCAAGTCAGCTCCAGGTCCTAATGGTGTTCCATATGTGGTGTATAAGAGATGCCCTGAGGTGCTCAAACGACTGCTCCGTTTACTGAAGAATGCGTGGAAAACCCAGCTTGTAAGCAAGGAATGGAGAAAGGCAAACGGAGTCTACATCCCGAAGGAACAAAATTCCACAGACATCAGTCAGTTCAGGCCAATCTCACTACTCAATGTGGAAGGAAAGATATTCTTCTCAGAGATGGTGAAAAGACTCACTACATACCTCCTGGCAAATGGGTACATTGACACTACCATTCAGAAATGAGGTATCCCAGGTACACCAGGATGTCTAGAGCATGCCACAATGATCTGGGAAGCAATCCAAAAGGCAAAGTCTGACAGAACAAACCTCCATGTAATCTGGTTGGATCTAGCGAATGCTTATGGATCCGTTCCACACCAGATGTTGTGGCAGGCCCTAGAAATGTATCATGTTCCACAAGAGGTTGCAGCAATGCTGAAGCTGTAATTCGCAGGGTTTTCTGTCAGATTTTCAACCAGAGAGTACACAACGAAGTGGATTGGCCTTGAAGTTGGAATTGCGATGGGATGTACCATCTCTCCTATACTATTCGTGATGGCTATGCAGGTAATCCTCAATGCGACTGAAGGAATGGCTATAGGACCAAAGCTCGGCGGAATGTGTCACATGCAACCGCTTAAAGCATTCATGAATGACACAACAATTCTGACATCAGATGAACATCAGGTCCGGAGGATGTTAGCACACCTGGATGAACTAGTCAGCTGGTGCAGAATGAGCTTTAAACCCAAGAAGTCGAGAAGCCTATCAGTCAGGAAAAGGAAGATAGCAGAGGTCATATTCATGGTTTCCAACCAAAGAATCCCTACTGTCATTGAGGAATCTGTTAAAAGTCTTGGCAGGGTGTACGATGCCTCATTAAAAGACTCGAAGGCAGTGCAACAGACAATAGAAATGGCAGATAGAGGGCTACAGATCATAGACCAAAGCAGACTCCTGGGAAAGTTCAAACTGTGGTGCCTCCAGTTCATGTTGATACCGAAGTTGCTGTGGCCACTGCTTATATATGAAATAAAAACAAGTACAGTGGAAGCTATAGAGCAGAAGGTCAACAAGTTCATGAGGAAATGGCTAGGGGTTCCACCAGGTCTGTCAGATGTAGCACTGTACTGCAAAAAGTCAAAACTTCTGCTTCCCTTCAAGTCAGTTGTTGAAGAGTACAAAGTTGGAAAGGCAAGGCTTGCAATGATGCTACGCGAGTCAGCTGATGACGTGGTTAAGTCCATTCAGCCCACACTGAAAACGGGAAGGAAGTGGAGAGTGGAATAAGCTGTTGATGCTGCCCAAGAGTCACCCAAACTGAGGGAGGTAATCGGATACACACAAACGAATAGACGGGGATTTGGTCATGGAAACATCCGCTGGTGGTCCAAGACATCAAGCAGGGAGCACAGAGACATGATAGTTCAGGAGATACGAGGAGCTGAGAATGATAAGAGGTTGCAAAAAGCAGTGCAGCAGGTCCAACAAAGCCAATGGACTACATGGGAAGGAGCCCTGCAGAGGTCCTTGACATGCAATGTGTCAACTACCAATTAATGCTGTGGATTTAACAATGACACTAATTTAATACTTGGCTCGCTCCGCTAGGAGACGACCACAACATGAAATGGTTGACACAGAAAGATAACCCTTTCTACAGGAATTCCCTTTTAATAGAACACTGCACACAGTATAGCTACACATGACTGAAAACAATATGGAATACAAATAACACTGCCCGAGAAACTTCTCGAATTAATATATCAAATTAATCTCACACATGACAGTATAACAGTACTATACAAACTCAGTACTGAAAATCGCTCACTATGGCGAACCAGAATTACAACAATGGAAAACTCAATTCACTGGCAAATTATACCCGATGGCCTGACAATAATATCACTGGACACTAAACCACTCCAGAATTATAATTATGTCCAACAGAATAAACCACTTTAGCAAACTCTAGGCCATAATCCATACTCAATGAAAAGGGAATCAAAACACGTCCGTATCGGACAAGCCACAAAATTCTCTCTCCCTTTCCCGCTTATTCTCTTCTTCGACTTCCGTCCTCTTCACGTGACTCAGTCGTTTTTTCAAGTTAACAGGGTTGCCAAAACTCGCTGATAACGATGTCACCAACCTAGTTTTTGTGCCACCAGAAAATACGCCGTGACAGAATGATATATGGCATATGGCATCTCTTAGGCTCAGCTTCGTTGTTAGATCAATGTATGACCTGCTGCCGTCGGCCACAAACCTTGTGAAATGAGGAAAGTCGGATGATGAGCAGTGCCCCCTGTGCCAGGGGAGGCAGACACTTGAACGCGTGCTCTCAGCGTGTAAGGTGTCATTACGGCAAGGGCGATACACTTGGCGCCATAACAAAGTGCTAAATGAGCTTGATGCGACGATAGACCTGGCAAGGATGAAGGCGAATAGCAAACCCAGGCCGAACACCGCAAATACATACTTTCTGAGGGCAGGAAATTCAGCACACCCCAAACCGAGTAAACCTGGTAGCAGTTTACCATTTCTTCTTGACTGTGCAAACGATTGGTAGATGGCGGTAGACCTACCTGGACGAGGGGCATATCCAGAGAGTATCAGAAAATCGCGGAGACGGCCGGATATAGTGCTTCATTCTTCAGCAGCGCTTCAGGTTATACTGATTGAACTGACCGTGCCATTTGAATCCAGATTGGACGAGCAACATCCGTTCAAAGCGGCCAAGTATAATGATCTGGCCGCGGATCTGAGACACGATGGGTTCACTGCAAGGGTCATGGCTTTTGAGGTGGGCGCAAGAGGGCTTGTGGCTGCATCAGTGTATGATTTATTGAAACTGTTGAGGCTGAGGGGACAGTCGGGAACAAGGACAATGAAGAGGCTTAGTGAAACTGCCGAACAGGCATCAGGCTGGCTTTGGAACAACCGCAATGGGCAATGGAAATCGTGACAGTAAACGCTGCGGTACAGAAAACACCAGGAATTTTTCTAAGTCGACAATACGCTGAGTTTTTTGGTGTACTAGTGAAAGGGCTGTGACTGAGGGTCAACAGGCGTCGTATATTATAAGAGGTGTTAGGCTCAGAATTTCAGTTGCTAGCGCGCAGTGGCTAGCCTTGTCGGCTTCGCGCAGGTGTCTCAGTGTGTGTCCTTAGTTGTGATGTGCGACGGAACAAACGGAATAATTTGTCTTCTCTTTGTTACTTTCACAATTGCCTCCACGGCTGGCGGAGGTGTGGATTTTAAAGTTGCTACCATAAGTGAAATGGGTTCATTTTCGATAACATACAACAGGAGGCTGAGACGCTTGGGAGTCATGACCCAAGTGGGCCCGCCTCCCTTAGAGTGTAAAGGAGTATACTGGGCCGAAACACTTGTCAGATGGGTGGACTTCTTCTGATGATCAGATTGCCTCCTGTTCTATCGCTCTGTAAAGAGTTTCCTATCATCACTTAGAGTTCTAGCTGTTAAAACAAGTGAAATAAAATATCGCGAAGCTATTTTATACCAAATGTTTCAGTTATAATGTTAATTTTTACCACCCGCTTTCTTATACAAGAAGAGACGGTTAGCTGACTCGATATATGCTAGGCGCAACTGATAGTGGCAGAATAGAATTCACGTTATATTTCATTTTGTGTATTTATAGTAAGTGGCTATTATTTAATACCATACGATGACCAACAGACGCCGACAATTTAATAGCTATTAACGACAGGCGATATTTATGTAAGTGCGCGTAGGGACAATTAAATAATAATTGACATTGTACGCTGATCGTTAACGCGCGCGTAAGGGGCGGGGAGGTTGCATACCTTCACCCGACCTAGAAATCGCCGCGCTAGCAAAAAGCTGTCCGTATAGGTGTAAAGAAAGTCACCGTGTGCCTTTTAAATTTAATCAGAACTGACGGAGTGGATAGGAGATCGTCTTGTCCCCGTCCGTGTGCATATATGTAGCTATATAGGATAGTCGCATTTTTCCATAATGTTTCTTTATTCCTAGCAGACCTGATCACAAGAGCGGCCAGCGGTCTTTTTTTTCATAATTTACTGAATGGTTAATGTTGTCTTTTTCTTGGCTTGTGCGTCCCCAAGTTCATTTGTGAACAGGATTGGCCAAAGATATACGAGAAACATTTTAGCTTGTAAATTTAACTGGACTTACAAAACCCAGCAATATTTCTTTTCAATTTTATCAGCCCACTGAGGTTGTGCAGAAAAATAACATTATCTGACGACTGACAGTCGTATTCAAGTGTATCATCCATAATTTACGCTGTTTCAGAATCGGCACTCACCACAGAGCCAGCCGATAGGATTACCATCATTTATCGATTGTAACAGTTTTAGCAACCAGATGTTTCCCAATACTGGAAGTATTTTCATCTGTTTACTGATCTCGGTTTCTATACTAACTATTCGAAGTGACATTTGTTCATCCAGGATACCCAATTAACCGTAGTTTTTTCACGTTTGTGTGTCTTGTTGTCACATAGTTGCGTGTGTTTGTAGTTAAACTTATATTTCATGTATGAGGAGGGAAAGATTGTCTTGTACTAAATTATAGGCTGGACTAGAGAAACTTACTCATTCCAGAGACATAGCTTCTCCTTAAACTATTCACCCGTGAAATCTATTTCTCACACCTTTTTTTCTCACGTACTTATCACCATCCACTCTACTCAGACGATACCATAAATAACTTCCAAACCTATCGGTACGACATCAGGGCATTAACGATAAAGTTATAGCAGAATTTATGTTGTGCAATTCATAATTTATCATAAAGACACTCGTTTACGTGGCAATTCCTGAATGTCTTGCCCATGGTATGACACTGATCTTAAAGACGACGAACTGACACGAACTAAGGACTACGACAGATGGATCATGGAGTATTAGAATTATAAATGGGAAAGAAGAGGAGCTGGTGGAGGAAATGAGGAAGGCAGAATTAGAAAGGCTGGCTCTGGCGGAAAAGAAGCAAAAGGGACAAAGAGTTATGGATCTCGATGGCGACACGCTGCTATACGGTAGAGTCGCCATAACGGAAACAGCTGAAGGGGGTATACGTTGTATTGTTGCTATAAACCAATTTTTATATTTATTTAGGTTCTTATGTGTTCTATCTAGCCTTCACTTTCTTTCCTTTCCCTGACGAAGGCCTTATGGTCGTAACGTTGGATATTTTCTTTGTCTTTTGTCCTCGCAAGACGATTTTTTTTCCACACTCATCCATTATAAACCCAAAAGGATAGTATCAAAGGATGGAATTTTGTCTCGGAGCGCATTATAGTGCTACAGGTAAAGAGGGAGAAACCATAGTCAACCTTGTAATTGTGTATTGGCCAAATGAAGATGAGCGAGCAGAAGTCGAGCTGGAAAAAAATTATCCTGCTCAGAGATTTCAATGACAGAGTTGGAAATGATTAATCTAGATGGAGTGGAGTTATTGGAAGTATGGAAAAGATACACAAAATGACAATGGAAAGCGACTCCTTAGATTCTGCACTGAGCAAAACATTGTCATTACGAACACAAAGTTCCCCAATAAGCACATACATGCATACACCAGATATGAACCAACAAAGAATGAGAAATTAGTGATTGATTATGCCATTGTTAGGAAGAGCTCATTCACGTATGTGCAGGATGCTAGAGTCTGGACAGGGCCAGAGATTGGAAGTGATCACTACCAGATGACAATTAAGAGAACAACTGAAAGAGTTGCTCAGCCTAGACATTGCCAACCACCAGGCAAGAAACTAAGTAAACGAACAGGAGAGATGAGCTTTAAGACCTACAAGCTAAGAGTGCCAGAAGTCAAGACCAGGTATCCTGGGCTTATTTCTACACAGGTGAGAGACATAGAAAAACAACCTGATGACATGGAAACCTTCTGTCTTAAATTCAAGGACATCACAAAGGCAGGTATAGCAGAAATATGTGGTGAAATCTGACTTGAGAAGAGGGGAAAGAGGACATCTTGGTGGACAGAAGAAGTTAAAGAGAAAATAAGAGAGAAAGGAAAGGCATGGAAACAATACTTAAAAGCTAAAAATACAGCAGGAAAAATTGTGGAAATGTAGAAATGTAAAATGAGAAATGTAGAGAATATGTGATACTCAGAACAAATGCAAAGAAGAGGATTCTAGCAGCGAAATAAAAATATTGGGAATAATTTAGAGAAAAGATAGAAAAAAGATGCTCAAGAAAACCAGACATTTTCTACAAGACCATATAGAACACGAGGAAGGAAAAACAGTGTTCTCTTAAATTTATAAATGGCAAGCAAGACAAATTGCTTACTGCCCCAGAGGATGTAAGGGAAAGACGGAAAGAATATTTCTCAGAGCTCCTAGGTAAAGAGCAGTGTAAAGCCTCAGAAACGATAAGCGATATCACAGAAGAGGAAATCAATGGTGGCGAAGATGGCATCAAGATGGAAGACTTGAATTCAGTACTGGAGAAAATCAAGATGGGCAAAGCAGCAGGACATGATGGTATAACACCAGAAATAGTTGAGTACATGGGAACAACAGTCAACACATAACTCCTGAGGGTTCTACTCGTACATGCATCCTGGTGCCACAAGACCTTAACTAAGCATCGGGAGATTGCCATCATAACCCCATTTTCAAAAAGGGTGACAATCGACAACGTGGAAATTATAGAGGCATATCTCTTCTCAGTGTCTCTGGTAAAATGTACTCTAGAGTCCTGGAGCAGAGACGCAGATGCCTAGCTGAGCCACAAATGGATGATGTCCAATGTGGCTTCTGTGCAAACCGAAGTACTCAAAACGTTACCTTCATTCTCAGACAGCTGAGTGAAAAGGTTATTGAGTATAAAGGTGAGATGCACCTTTGTTTCCTAGATATGGAAAAACCGTTTGACAAGGTCCCGTGGAGGAAACTTTGGGACCGCTTGGCAAAGAAAAACATTACAACACCTCTGACTGATGCTTTACAGAGCTTCTACTTTAATTAACCGTTCGATATAATACACCCAGCACAAAGCTGCTGCAGGTATATGCCCTTTAGTCATTGTATCTATTTGTTTATTAAGTTTCGCTTGAACATCATAGCCAAAAAATCGATATTTTATCATCTTGTTTACCCACGACAACAGATACTTTGCGCGTAATAAAAATTTTCTGGTACTATGTAGTAGAACGTAAATGTATTCTATTAACTTCATGTCTTAATGTCTTAATATAATCATTGCAACTGTAATAATATTTATTGTTGAAAATAATAATAATCTAACTCAACAAATGGGAGGTACATGAATCTGCACACTACATCAGTTTACAGATGAACCTATGTCTGTAAGATCTCATTTCTAATAACTGCGTAATTAACTTCACTGACAGACATATTTTTTCAGTCCGGGGTCGTTGAATTGAATTATCTGACTCATTTGTCTGGACGCCTTATTTATATTCATATCAGTATTTTTGGCTTTACGTTTTTACTGATGGGGCGGCCAGTCCCGTGCCTCTATGAAGTCTATTTTTTACGACATTGCTTGGTAGGCTACAGTGTGACTCTTCTTTGCTCCCCTTTCTTGCTTCGATAAGACACGCGTGAATGCTTTACATAAATTTAATTCAAGTGAGATGTAACATAAACAAGATATATTCGGCAGGCTTCCATGAAGGAATCTTAACATCAGAGAAATAACTGGACCAGCAGAATGTTTATCAATCAAGCCATCCCTCTTTGAAGCCAGTAATTAGAACATATCTTTTTCACAACTCCAACTGCTGAGCTTTCCAAAAATTCTCTGGCATCTTTAGAATCACTGTCCTCATAATATTTCAGCGAGTAATTAAACTGTAGATGAATTTTGCACTTATAATTCGTGATTTGCACAACTGTACCTACGGAATGTTTCACAGCATATTGGCATTGAGGGCAGAGTCTCCTTGCGCAGGATGCAATGGAAGGAAAATATCTAGATCTCTATATTATTCATGGTATGATAAGATCACTAATGAGAAAATGATGGAAGGATTAAACACCAGTAGAAGAGAGGATGAGAAAGACGCTGGGATTGGAAAGGACATACATTCAGAAAATCAGATGATAGCAAAGCGTTACAGTGTAGTCTCTGTTCTGGAACCTCCAGAATAAAGGAAATAGGGGAAACAAATAAAAAAAACACATGGGCAAAACAACTGAAGACAAAAATGAAATTGATGAAGAAGATATGTACAGAACTTGAAAGGATAGCACAAACTTGGCGTGTTTTTGTTGAGAGTCTATGCTCCATGGATACATAAAGGATATTCATGATTGTCGTGAGACATTCTAAATACACATATATAAATTAAAAGGTAAATGTAAAGCCTAACACATAAATTCAATAAAAGGAAAGAGAAATGGTAAAAGTACAGTGTTGTCACAATGGCGTACAAAAATCCCCCTTGTTTTCTACTTCGTCCGCAAATTGTAACGTGTCACGTTGATAGTAAAGCCTACTGCATCACTACACGCTTTCTACAATAAAACGTGTACTGCATTTCTAAGAAAACCTTGAGCTAGGCACACCGCGTAATGACCTAAATTAATACTTCCATTAATTTCATTTTATACACGGCGTGATGAAAAGACAGCTGAACTTAGGATAGAGAGAAGGGAGGGCTGAAAGCAGGAACGCATGCAACGCTAACACGCGTCTCGCGATATACAATTAATGCCACCCTCCCCCCGCGTAAGGCCAGAAGCACTAACTTTTTTCAGATGGACAGTGAAAAAAAAACACTACCCATACGAGAGTTAGGTTTAAAAATCTGAAAAATGCTTATTGAGAAACATGACATTATACTGGTTTACGTTTGAAAGCCTGACAGTACCCAGACACCACATCGTATCGAAGTGAACAGGAGGTAGAAGAAAATGCACATTTTGAACGCAGCCACCTAGCTCCCTTAAATTTATATAATTGGGTTCCTTAGGACTTGCTGACAAAGAATATGTTAAACGTTACGCAAATAGTCTAGGAATTAACAAATTATAGCCAAAATAAAATGGTGGTGCTGTCAGACAACACTAAAATCAGAATTGCGCAGTGGCAGGTTTTGAAACCACCATTGTACGGGAAATGGGCCACCATGTAAAATCCTATTTTATTGGATAGAAATAAATGTAAGGCTAAACACGATTAGTCGGACTATAAATACTAATTGTTTGTTGTTAGGGAAACGTGAGTAGGGGTACTTTTTTTGAAAAGCTGTGTAAACATGGCCCGATTGGGTAGACCCGCCAATATAGTCAATTAGGAGCGTCAGGTCAGTGCCACATGTTAAAATAAACTTACTAAGACACAGTGCGTTGAGAGCCAGATCATATTTCTCTAAATAAATATCTGGGACAGAGGCAGATCGGAATTTGTGCCATTATTCATCGCCAGTCAACGTATCTGTGTATTATTTTCATGAATTGTGGTAAGCTTGATATATTCGATATCTTTTTAATGAAAATTGAAAGTAAATTGATAATTTATGTCTGTATATGTGTGTGGTTCAGTGGCGAACATGAGGCAAGGCCTATATAGTGCTCCAACCTGAACAGAAGGTGTCGGAGAAAAGAAAACTGCATGGAATTGCCAAATAGTACACTGACACCTATCATATTGACTAGAAGGAACTAATGCTGGAATTGCAGAGGCGTAGTAACCATTTAGGAGGAGAATACTGGTGTAAATTGTTTCAGATGAAGCTGGCAGTTGGCCTACCGCTCTGAACTCAGTGTTTGTTCTGTATTGCGTTCAGTGTGGAAATAGATTATAAATTAGTTATGAAGTAGGAGGTACAACCTTCTTGTTTCAGGGACTGTGGTCCTAGTTATTGAAGCAGCACCTGGTCTGAGTTTTGCTGAATCCAGAGGCTGTCAGCATACTCATTGGTCCAGATAGCGACCAGTGAGGTGTCTCCAGAACACAATAAGCAATCGAGCAGAGGAGTCTTTTCCTGCCGCCATCACGAAAGATAAGCTTCTGTGGCCAGAGTAGCTCAACATTATGTGCCCCCTCAAAAATTGACATTTTGTTAACCACAGAGGGACAATTAATTGGTTCAAATGACAGGAACTGTGAAAGTTTCCCAATACTATTTCCCCGATAATCAAACACTTGAAGTCATGATGAAAAACAACAACCAAGCTTGAACAAAACTAGTATTACCTCATATTACTACTGCACAAATTACATACATAGAATAATAATAATAAACTATGTCAATACAAAGTTCATATATATAAACTGTGTAAATAATACTTGTAATTACATTTGATAGTGATTCCTGGTTCACTGTGTAGTTGAATCAGGATATCCATTATTGACAAGAATTAATACATATATTTTTAAACTTAATCACTTGACTCAGTTAAGATAGTCTTATAGAGTGTTATATATGTGTGAGTGTCACAGTGTTGTAGAGTGTTGTGGAATAAATTAAATTGTTTATCTGTCTGTTGTTGTTGTGACTTACACTTCATCATTTTCATAACCCTAGACATTTAACGTAGTCATCACAATATTCCAAAATAATTCTGACTGAGGTATAAATGTGGTAGCAAGTAAGGTCATCTGTAATACACCACACTTAATAGATACAGATACCTTCACAGCTGATCTCAGTCAGTACACTAAGTCCCCTATAAATATTTATAACATCCCATTTTACCACATATATTGGGGTCCTGTCCGGGATTTTGAATCTTTCCCTATTATAAATATTGGGGGTAATTCACTTCAGGGAATAATACAAATTTAAAAGGTATCCTTGGGTGAAAATAAATAACGTTGAGCTCTCAGTGCCTGTGGTGTCCTTGGATAAGTAATTACCGATTGTATTGTTTAGTTAGACATTATATACATTTACCTGTTAGAAAATGGCGGACCTGGCCAAATTTCGATCTGCTGCTGTGCAGACTGCTAAAGAGTTAGGAATGGACGGGCAAATTATGATTGCTTATGTCACTGCTGAATGTGACAAATATATTGAACGGGAAGAAAGAAGATTAGAAAAAGAGGCTGAAAGAAAGTTAGAGGCTGAAAAAGAAATTAAGAGGTTGCAGATTGAGGCTGAAAAAGAGGCAAAAGCATTGGAGGCAGATAGGGAGATTAAGAGGCTCCAGTTGGAAGAGAAAAAGGCAGAAAGGGAAGCCGAAGAAAAAAGATTAGCTGCAGAAAGGGAAGCCGAAGAAAAAAGATTAGCTGCAGAAAGGGAAGACAAGAGATTAGCTGCAGAAAGGGAAGCCGAGGAAAGAAGACAGGCTGCAGAGAGGGAAGCAGAAAAGGAGGAGAAGAGATTACAAAGGGAACATGAGTTACGACTAAGGGAGTTTGAGTTTCAAGGTCATGCTCCTGAAAATGGTGCCAGTCCCTTTACCTCCGATGCTAATGCTAGTCAGGGAGCCTCAACCTCAGCTATGAATTTTCATTTAGATCATTTTGTTGAGAAAGACGATGATATTGAGAGCTATCTAAATAGATATGAACTATTAGCTACCACGTATGGGTTAGAGAGAGAAAGGTGAAGCTTAAAGTTATCTCAAGGGCTTCGTGGGGCAGCTTATGAAGTTTTTGCCAAAATGAGCAGAGGTGATCAAGAAAATTATGACATGCTAAAGCAGGCTCTTTTGTTAAGATATGAAAAGAACGCAGAATTTTATAGGAAAAAATTTAGGAATGCTAAACTACTGTCAGGTGAAACCTATCACCAGTTCTCTGCAAGGTTAGAGACATACTTGGAGAAATGGACTTCTCTGGGGAAAACCCAAGATCTTAAGGAAATGGTCCTTATAGAACAATTAAGAGAGTCCATGGCTCCAGACCTGAGAAAGTTTCTCATGGAACAAGGTGCAGAGAGGCTGGGTGAGTTGCTAAATGTTGCTGAAAGGTATCAAGCAGCTCAAGCAGAGGTATCAGGAAATAAAAAGAAACAGGTAGACAATTATCAGGCACCACAAAACTTTAAAGAATTTGATCATAGAGATCAAAACAAAGGTAAGCACCAGTTTGATAGGCCACGAAATGACTATAAAAATAAAACCCCACAATTCAATGAAAGGAAATATGATAACAGGAAACCCTTCAGACAGGAAGGAAAATATTGTCAAATATGCAGGATGCATAATCATAATACTAGTGAATGTGGTAGGAAAGTTCCTCCATATCACGCGGCATGCATGATAACAGTGGACAAGGGGAAGAAGAAACTGACAGAGAATCATATAAATCTTCAACATCCCCCCATCTGTGAAGAAGTGACATGTAATGGGGGCCAAGGTTAGGTGTCTTTACGATTCAGGTTTAGAATATGACTCAGTTGTGAGTGCAACCCTAGTGCACCCTGAACAGTATACCACAGAGAAAGTGGAGATACAAGGGGCCGTAAAGGGAATATCCACCATGACACTTCCCGTAGCCGAGATCAATGTAGAGACAAGGTACGTGGAGGGAGTGATTAGAGCAGCCGTGTGTGACGACCCTAATTACCCGCTGGTGTTAGGAAGCAAATATGTTTTTCTAGGAAGCCCTGTAAAACCTGTGGTAATGGCCACGCTTCAGGTCAGGTCGACCCCTAGTAGAAAGGAGGAGGAACCACCACTAGTTTATTCTCATATGCAGATGAGAAACGCCCAGGCAAAAGATAAAACATTAAAACCTTGCTTTGGTAAATTGCCAACAAGCCATGCACACCCTAAGAAAGGACAATTTTATTTGAAGGAAGGACTGCTCTTCAGGAAAGCTAGAGCCGGATCCAAAGAACAGGGACAATTGGTATTACCAACCCCCTACAGAGAAGAAGTGATGGCACAAGCTCATGTTGTACCAGACGGTGGACACCAGAGAAATGGGACTACCCGTCAAAGGACATCGGAAAAATTCTACTGGCCCCAAGTAGCTGCTGATATTGCACAATTTGTGGGGGGCCTGTGAAAAATGTAGCAAGGTACAGTCCCCAAGTTGGGAAAATCATAATCAGATGCCAGCCAAGCATTCTGAAACATATAAGCCTAACAATAACAAGGAAAATAACAATAATAAGGTTGACATAGAGGATAGGTATCCACCTTCCCCCCAACAGTGTTCACCAAAAATATTTAGATTCGCAACTCTGAGAAGGGCATCCAGAGAAAATAGAAACTCAGACCAGTCAACCCAGGAACAGTTTGAAGCCGCTGTTAGGGAGCTGGCTGACATTGACATTGAAGATGATCCGCCTAAGTTAAAACCGAAACAAATGGTTAACAGAAGAACAGTGGGCAGTGGACGAGTGAGCAATTCGGAAAATGCTCACAGCGCTTCACACTATGGCTATTAACTTAGCATTAAAAGGGCACTGGTGACATTGGTAGTCACCCAACCCTACACCGTCCAAGGGAAAGTATTGATCGGACCCTGGATGGAGATAACCCACACATCTTATAGCAATGCTAAGGGCAAATTGATTTCTGATGAAAAAACTCATTTCCCCACATATTATCTTAATTCACCAGATTGTCGGTAGGCGGAACTATAGTTGATGAATATGGCCTCCATTTGAGTGGAACATTATAAATTATATTATTACAAGGGTGTTTCCACATTCAATCACGCCTGAGATCAGACCAATTGTTGGCTGTGAACATTTCGGAGGAGCAGAGTGTCTCCATTGTTGCCTTTTGAATTGAGGATAGTCCGAGTGTTTATTAAGGCTGATCAGGAAATTATTGGATCCACTCCACAACTCAGATATCACCATATAGATTAACTCCTCATAACGTACAAATTGAGGAACATCTAATATTCTCGGGACATGTCGTTGAGCAGACTCAGCGAAGAGAAATGGTGAATACTGATTGCTAAGCAACAATAAGACAAGCAGTAACACTTGCAGCTGTACAGTAACATATCTGAAATGGATTCTTGGATTGCAGAGGTCTGAGGCAATCTTCGTCAGTAGTGCTTACTTTGAATTGACCCACCTGCATTAATCCATGATCAAAATGAAATCAGAGAAACGTTGATGCAGATTTTCTAAGCCGCCATCCGTGCGATGAAAATCAAAGAAATCACCAGGCATGGACATAAATTTCTCTATGTGTATGTAGAATTATAGACTGACATATAACGTCTGTTTTAAGAGGGGAGAATTTGTCGTGAGACATTCTAAATACACATATATAACTTAAAAGGTAAATGTAAAGCCTAACACATAAATTCAATAAAAGGAAAGAGAAATGGTAAAAGTACAGTGCTGTCACAATGGCGTAGAAAAATCCCCCTTGTTTTCTACTTCGTCTGCAAATTGTAACGTTTCACGTTGATAGTAAAGCCTACTGCATCACTACACGCTTTCTACAGTAAAACGTGTACTGCATTTCTAAGAAAACCTTGAGCTAGGCACACCGCGTAATGACCTAAATTAATACTTCCATTAATTTCATTTTATACACGGCGTGATGAAAAGACAGATGAACTTAGGATAGAGAGAAGGGAGGGCTGAAAGCAGGAACGCATGCAACGCTAACACGCGTCTCGCGATATACAATTAATGCCACCCTCCCCCCGCGTAAGGCCAGAAGCACTAACTTTTTTCAGATGGACAGTGAAAAAAAAACACTACCCATACGAGAGTTAGGTTTAAAAACCTGAAAAATGCTTATTGGGAAACATGACATTATACTGGTTTACGTTTGAAAGCCTGACAGTACCCAGACACCACATCGTATCGAAGTGAACAGGAGGTAGAAGAAAATGCACATTTTGAACGCAGCCACCTAGCTCCCTTAAATTTATATAATTGGGTTCCTTAGGACTTGCTGACAAAGAATATGTTAAACGTTACGCAAATAGTCTAGGAATTAACAAATTATAGCCAAAATAAAATGGTGGTGCTGTCAGACAACACCAAAATCAGAATTGCGCAGTGGCAGGTTTTGAAACCACCATTGTACGGGAAATGGGCCACCATATAAAATCCTATTTGATTGGATAGAAATAAATGTAAGGCTAAACACGATTAGTCGGACTATAAATACTAATTTTTTGTTGTTAGGGAAACGTGAGTAGGGGTACTTTTTTTGAAAAGCTGTGTAAACATGGCCCGATTGGGTAGACCCGCCAATATAGTCAATTAGGAGCGTCAGGTCAGTGCCACATGTTAAAATAAACTTACTAAGACACAGTGCGTTGAGAGCCAGATCATATTTCTCTAAATAAAAGTCTGGGACAGAGGCAGATCGGAATTTGTGCCATTATTCATCGCCAGTCAACGTATCTGTGTATTATTTCCATGAATTGTGGTAAGCTTGATATATTCGATATCTTTTTAATGAAAATTGAAAGTAAATTGATAATTTATGTCTGTATATGTGTGTGGTTCAGTAGCGAACATGAGGCAAGGCCTATATAGTGCTCCAACCTGAACAGAAGGTGTCGGAGAAAAGAAAACTGCATGGAATTGCCAAATAGTACACTGACACCTATCATATTGACTAGAAGGAACTAATGCTGGAATTGCAGAGGCGTAGTAACCATTTAGGAGGAGAATACTGGTGTAAATTGTTTCAGATGAAGCTGGCAGTTGGCCTACCGCTCTGAACTCAGTGTTTGTTCTGTATTGCGTTCAGTGTGGAAATAGATTATAAATTAGTTATGAAGTAGGAGGTACAACCTTCTTGTTTCAGGGACTGTGGTCCTAGTTATTGAAGCAGCACCTGGTCTGAGTTTTGCTGAATCCAGAGGCTGTCAGCATACTCATTGGTCCAGATAGCGACCAGTGAGGTGTCTCCAGAACACAATAAGCAATCGAGCAGAGGAGTCTTTTCCTGCCGCCATCACGAAAGATAAGCTTCTGTGGCCAGAGTAGCTCAACATTATGTGCCCCCTCAAAAATTGACATTTTGTTAACCACAGAGGGACAATTAATTGGTTCAAATGACAGGAACTGTGAAAGTTTCCCAATACTATTTCCCCGATAATCAAACACTTGAAGTCATGATGAAAAACAACAACCAAGCTTGAACAAAACTAGTATTACCTCATATTACTACTGCACAAATTACATACATAGAATAATAATAATAAACTATGTCAATACAAAGTTCATATATATAAACTGTGTAAATAATACTTGTAATTACATTTGATAGTGATTCCTGGTTCACTGTGTAGTTGAATCAGGATATCCATTATTGACAAGAATTAATACATATATTTTTAAACTTAATCACTTGACTCAGTTAAGATAGTCTTATAGAGTGTTATATATGTGTGAGTGTCACAGTGTTGTAGAGTGTTGTGGAATAAATTAAATTGTTTATCTGTCTGTTGTTGTTGTGACTTACACTTCATCATTTTCATAACCCTAGACATTTAACGTAGTCATCACAATATTCCAAAATAATTCTGACTGAGGTATAAATGTGGTAGCAAGTAAGGTCATCTGTAATACACCACACTTAATAGATACAGATACCTTCACAGCTGATCTCAGTCAGTACACTAAGTCCCCTATAAATATTTATAACATCCCATTTTACCACATATATTGGGGTCCTGTCCGGGATTTTGAATCTTTCCCTATTATAAATATTGGGGGTAATTCACTTCAGGGAATAATACAAATTTAAAAGGTATCCTTGGGTGAAAATAAATAACGTTGAGCTCTCAGTGCCTGTGGTGTCCTTGGATAAGTAATTACCGATTGTATTGTTTAGTTAGACATTATATACATTTACCTGTTAGAAAATGGCGGACCTGGCCAAATTTCGATCTGCTGCTGTGCAGACTGCTAAAGAGTTAGGAATGGACGGGCAAATTATGATTGCTTATGTCACTGCTGAATGTGACAAATATATTGAACGGGAAGAAAGAAGATTAGAAAAAGAGGCTGAAAGAAAGTTAGAGGCTGAAAAAGAAATTAAGAGGTTGCAGATTGAGGCTGACAAAGAGGCAAAAGCATTGGAGGCAGATAGGGAGATTAAGAGGCTCCAGTTGGAAGAGAAAAAGGCAGAAAGGGAAGCCGAAGAAAAAAGATTAGCTGCAGAAAGGGAAGCCGAAGAAAAAAGATTAGCTGCAGAAAGGGAAGACAAGAGATTAGCTGCAGAAAGGGAAGCCGAGGAAAGAAGACAGGCTGCAGAGAGGGAAGCAGAAAAGGAGGAGAAGAGATTACAAAGGAAACATGAGTTACGACTAAGGGAGTTTGAGTTTCAAGGTCATGCTCCTGAAAATGGTGCCAGTCCCTTTACCTCCGATGCTAATGCTAGTCAGGGAGCCTCAACCTCAGCTATGAATTTTCATTTAGATCATTTTGTTGAGAAAGACGATGATATTGAGAGCTATCTAAATAGATATGAACTATTAGCTACCACGTATGGGTTAGAGAGAGAAAGGTGAAGCTTAAAGTTATCTCAAAGGCTTCGTGGGGCAGCTTATGAAGTTTTTGCCAAAATGAGCAGAGGTGATCAAGAAAATTATGACATGCTAAAGCAGGCTCTTTTGTTAAGATATGAAAAGAACGCAGAATTTTATAGGAAAAAATTTAGGAATGCTAAACTACTGTCAGGTGAAACCTATCACCAGTTCTCTGCAAGGTTAGAGACATACTTGGAGAAATGGACTTCTCTGGGGAAAACCCAAGATCTTAAGGAAATGGTCCTTATAGAACAATTAAGAGAGTCCATGGCTCCAGACCTGAGAAAGTTTCTCATGGAACAAGGTGCAGAGAGGCTGGGTGAGTTGCTAAATGTTGCTGAAAGGTATCAAGCAGCTCAAGCAGAGGTATCAGGAAATAAAAAGAAACAGGTAGACAATTATCAGGCACCACAAAACTTTAATGAATTTGATCATAGAGATCAAAACAAAGGTAAGCACCAGTTTGATAGGCCACGAAATGACTATAAAAATAAAACCCCACAATTCAATGAAAGGAAATATGATAACAGGAAACCCTTCAGACAGGAAGGAAAATATTGTCAAATATGCAGGATGCATAATCATAATACTAGTGAATGTGGTAGGAAAGTTCCTCCATATCACGCGGCATGCATGATAACAGTGGACAAGGGGAAGAAGAAACTGACAGAGAATCATATAAATCTTCAACATCCCCCCATCTGTGAAGAAGTGACATGTAATGGGGCCAAGGTTAGGTGCCTTTACGATTCAGGTTTAGAATATGACTCAGTTGTGAGTGCAACCCTAGTGCACCCTGAACAGTATACCACAGAGAAAGTGGAGATACAAGGGGCCGTAAAGGGAATATCCACCATGACACTTCCCGTAGCCGAGATCAATGTAGAGACAAGGTACGTGGAGGGAGTGATTAGAGCAGCCGTGTGTGACGACCCTAATTACCCGCTGGTGTTAGGAAGCAAATATGTTTTTCTAGGAAGCCCTGTAAAACCTGTGGTAATGGCCACGCTTCAGGTCAGGTCGACCCCTAGTAGAAAGGAGGAGGAACCACCACTAGTTTATTCTCATATGCAGATGAGAAACGCCCAGGCAAAAGATAAAACATTAAAACCTTGCTTTGGTAAATTGCCAACAAGCCATGCACACCCTAAGAAAGGACAATTTTATTTGAAGGAAGGACTGCTCTTCAGGAAAGCTAGAGCCGGATCCAAAGAACAGGGACAATTGGTATTACCAACCCCCTACAGAGAAGAAGTGATGGCACAAGCTCATGTTGTACCAGACGGTGGACACCAGAGAAATGGGACTACCCGTCAAAGGACATCGGAAAAATTCTACTGGCCCCAAGTAGCTGCTGATATTGCACAATTTGTGGGGGCCTGTGAAAAATGTAGCAAGGTACAGTCCCCAAGTTGGGAAAATCATAATCAGATGCCAGCCAAGCATTCTGAAACATATAAGCCTAACAATAACAAGGAAAATAACAATAATAAGGTTGACATAGAGGATAGGTATCCACCTTCCCCCCAACAGTGTTCACCAAAAATATTTAGATTCGCAACTCTGAGAAGGGCATCCAGAGAAAATAGAAACTCAGACCAGTCAACCCAGGAACAGTTTGAAGCCGCTGTTAGGGAGCTGGCTGACATTGACATTGAAGATGATCCGCCTAAGTTAAAACCGAAACAAATGGTTAACAGAAGAACAGTGGGCAGTGGACGAGTGAGCAATTCGGAAAATGCTCACAGCGCTTCACACTATGGCTATTAACTTAGCATTAAAAGGGCACTGGTGACATTGGTAGTCACCCGACCCTACACCGTCCAAGGGAAAGTATTGATCGGACCCTGGATGGAGATAACCCACACATCTTATAGCAATGCTAAGGGCAAATTGATTTCTGATGAAAAAACTCATTTCCCCACATATTATCTTAATTCACCAGATTGTCGGTAGGCGGAACTATAGTTGATGAATATGGCCTCCATTTGAGTGGAACATTATAAATATATTATTACAAGGGTGTTTCCACATTCAATCACGCCTGAGATCAGACCAATTGTTGGCTGTGAACATTTCGGAGGAGCAGAGTGTCTCCATTGTTGCCTTTTGAATTGAGGATAGTCCGAGTGTTTATTAAGGCTGATCAGGAAATTATTGGATCCACTCCACAACTCAGATATCACCATATAGATTAACTCCTCATAACGTACAAATTGAGGAACATCTAATATTCTCGGGACATGTCGTTGAGCAGACTCAGCGAAGAGAAATGGTGAATACTGATTGCTAAGCAGCAATAAGACAAGCAGTAACACTTGCAGCTGTACAGTAACATATCTGAAATGGATTCTTGGATTGCAGAGGTCTGAGGCAATCTTCGTCAGTAGTGCTTACTTTGAATTGACCCACCTGCATTAATCCATGATCAAAATGAAATCAGAGAAACGTTGATGCAGATTTTCTAAGCCGCCATCCGTGCGATGAAAATCAAAGAAATCACCAGGCATGGACATAAATTTCTCTATGTGTATGTAGAATTATAGACTGACATATAACGTCTGTTTTAAGAGGGGAGAATTTGTCGTGAGACATTCTAAATACACATATATAAATTAAAAGGTAAATGTAAAGCCTAACACATAAATTCAATAAAAGGAAAGAGAAATGGTAAAAGTACAGTGCTGTCACAATGGCGTAGAAAAATCCCCCTTGTTTTCTACTTCGTCTGCAAATTGTAACGTTTCACGTTGATAGTAAAGCCTACTGCATCACTACACGCTTTCTACAATAAAACGTGTACTGCATTTCTAAGAAAACCTTGAGGTAGGCACACCGCGTAATGACCTAAATTAATACTTCCATTAATTTCATTTTATACACGGCGTGATGAAAAGACAGATGAACTTAGGATAGAGAGAAGGGAGGGCTGAAAGCAGGAACGCATGCAACGCTAACACGCGTCTCGCGATATACAATTAATGCCACCCTCCCCCCGCGTAAGGCCAGAAGCACTAACTTTTTTCAGATGGACAGTGAAAAAAAACACTACCCATACGAGAGTTAGGTTTAAAAACCTGAAAAATGCTTATTGGGAAACATGACATTATACTGGTTTACGTTTGAAAGCCTGACAGTACCCAGACACCACATCGTATCGAAGTGAACAGGAGGTAGAAGAAAATGCACATTTTGAACGCAGCCACCTAGCTCCCTTAAATTTATATAATTGGGTTCCTTAGGACTTGCTGACAAAGAATATGTTAAACGTTACGCAAATAGTCTAGGAATTAACAAATTATAGCCAAAATAAAATGGTGGTGCTGTCAGACAACACCAAAATCAGAATTGCGCAGTGGCAGGTTTTGAAACCACCATTGTACGGGAAATGGGCCACCATATAAAATCCTATTTGATTGGATAGAAATAAATGTAAGGCTAAACACGATTAGTCGGACTATAAATACTAATTGTTTGTTGTTAGGGAAACGTGAGTAGGGGTACTTTTTTTGAAAAGCTGTGTAAACATGGCCCGATTGGGTAGACCCGCCAATATAGTCAATTAGGAGCGTCAGGTCAGTGCCACATGTTAAAATAAACTTACTAAGACACAGTGCGTTGAGAGCCAGATCATATTTCTCTAAATAAAAGTCTGGGACAGAGGCAGATCGGAATTTGTGCCATTATTCATCGCCAGTCAACGTATCTGTGTATTATTTCCATGAATTGTGGTAAGCTTGATATATTCGATATCTTTTTAATGAAAATTGAATGTAAATTGATAATTTATGTCTGTATATGTGTGTGGTTCAGTAGCGAACATGAGGCAAGGCCTATATAGTGCTCCAACCTGAACAGAAGGTGTCGGAGAAAAGAAAACTGCATGGAATTGCCAAATAGTACACTGACACCTATCATATTGACTAGAAGGAACTAATGCTGGAATTGCAGAGGCGTAGTAACCATTTAGGAGGAGAATACTGGTGTAAATTGTTTCAGATGAAGCTGGCAGTTGGCCTACCGCTCTGAACTCAGTGTTTGTTCTGTATTGCATTCAGTGTGGAAATAGATTATAAATTAGTTATGAAGTAGGAGGTACAACCTTCTTGTTTCAGGGACTGTGGTCCTAGTTATTGAAGCAGCACCTGGTCTGAGTTTTGCTGAATCCAGAGGCTGTCAGCATACTCCTTGGTCCAGATAGCGACCAGTGAGGTGTCTCCAGAACACAGGAAGCAATCGAGCAGAGGAGTCTTTTCCTGCCGCCATCACGAAAGATAAGCTTCTGTGGCCAGAGTAGCTCAACATTATGTGCCCCCTCAAAAATTGACATTTTGTTAACCACAGAGGGACAATTAATTGGTTCAAATGACAGGAACTGTGAAAGTTTCCCAATACTATTTCCCCGATAATCAAACACTTGAAGTCATGATGAAAAACAACACCCAAGCTTGAAAAAAACCAGTATTACTCATATTACTACTGCACAAATTACACACATAGAATAATAATAATAAACTATGTCAATACAAAGTTCATATATATAAACTGTGTAAATAATACTTGTAATTACATTTGATTGTGATTCCTGGTTCACTGTGTAGTTGAATCAGGATATCCATTATTGACAAGAATTAATACATATATTTTTAAACTTAATCACTTGACTCAGTTAAGATAGTCTTATAGAGTGTTATATGTGTGTGAGTGTCACAGTGTTGTAAAGTGTTGTGGAATAAATTAAATTGTTTATCTGTCTGTTGTTGTTGTGACTTACACTTCATCATTTTCATAACCCTAGACATTTAACGTAGTCATCACAATATTCCAAAATAATTCTGACTGAGGTATAAATGTGGTAGCAAGTAAGATCATCTGTAATACACCACACTTAATAGATACAGATACCTTCACAGCTGATCTCAGTCAGTACACTAAGTCCCCTATAAATATTTATAACATCCCATTTTACCACAATGATGATGACGATATTGTCTATCACGTGTTACTTAACATAATTAACAAATCACGATTTTATTCTAGTGGTGGCTGATGCATTCTCAATTTTTTTATGGTGTTTCCATGTATGTTTGTTTTTCTTATTTTTTTTTTTTTTTTTTTTTGGTATCTGCTGTGGTGTTGAAAGCTGGTTTCTAGGCGCTAACAAAGAATGTGGAATCATATATTCAGTTTGATTTATTTCATTTTGTTCCCGGCGTTTTGATGATACGTGCAACTTTCAACCTAGGAGCAAGATCCATCGGTTATTTATTAGGGCGCATTTCCAAATACAAGAGACCTGGCTATTTTTACAAATTTATTTCATGCACAATTATTAAAAACGAATTCACTTCCCTTGTGTCACATATTCACTACTTGCGTCACTCACTTCTTTGTAGTCTCCCCTCTTCAGTTATAACTGACTTTGATAATGCACCTCTGAGGTGACAGTCGTCAGCTGTTTTTTTTTTTTTTTGCCTTTTGTTTTTTTCGATGAGTTCGTTTCTCTTCTACTTGTTGCTAGAGCTTCTTTTCGGCCAATGTGAGGTGGCGTCATAGAGATCATCGCCACTTAGTGCGATCGCGGCAGGTTCATCCTCTCAGGTTGCAAAAAAAAAGGTAAAGACAGTCTCATAACAAATGTTCTACCATAAGGGATTGACTTGTCACATCCTTTACTATACTTGGTCAAGATTTATAAGGTGCGGTGACCAGTCTCTGCCTTTGCTCTTCCTATTCAAGGGCAGTAACAGGTTCCCATTTTTATAGCTGCTTAGACTGAATTGTGAAGCTACCAGATTTCAAATCTGAAACCCGCTAGCTATGCCATGAGAGGCTAGCCTTGTAACCCCTCTGTTAATCGGATGCTCTGGTACACACCATAATACAAAAAAAAGGAACGAACGAACTAAATCATTATTTATTCCGGGTAAGGGCAGTATCGCTATAGATCAATGTCATTTAGCCCCATATGGAGCACGGAGCCACAACTGCAGTTGGTTCATTTTCAGGAAGCCTCCAGTGAAGCATTCTTGTGCTATTGAGCTGTGTTTTCTGTAGCTATTTGTCCTACATGATGTGGTTGCCAGATCTACGATGACCTCATGTTTTTCAATACTTATGACAACGCCTGAGAGAACAATAGGCCTGTTCCTTCTTTGGTTCCTCAGATACCTCCTAAGACAACATGATGCAAGTTGAAGTAGTAGACAATGAAAAAAATAAAAATAAAAGAACACTACAAGGTGAAAAAAAAAAAACAGAAAGAAATGAACGTGGAAAGTACTAAAGAATATTTAGAAATAATAATAGTAACACAAATAATAATAGTAACACAAATAATAATAGTAACACAAATAATAATAGTAACACAAATAATAATAGTAACACAAATAATAATATTACAATGTCGAAGGAGAATTTTTTTTAAATAAATAAAGAACTAACTAATAAAAAGAGGTACCCTACAAAGGTAGAGGCAAATTAATAGACGCTAAAAATAGAACCCAGGTGAAAACGTGTGAGAACAGACGTGTTCTGTGAGCCAGATTTCTCATAATTCCAAACCTGAAGGTAAACAGCGAACCAAAACAGGCTTTATTTACACCACTAGTCTAGTTAAGTAAAGTCGAGATCGCTAGCTAAAATATTCTTTAATAATAATGTTACCTCTCGTCGAAGTTTATTTTTAAACTCTCTGTTTACCGTATATTTTTAACTAAACGATTTCTAAATTACCGTTGAATGTGCTTTCCCTTTGTTATAGTGTGTTATCATCTATCTCTATAGTAGTTCCTGGGATTGTTAGTACATGGAATCAATTATTGTCATACAATTTCAATCTTCTATTTAGAGGGCAGTGTGTTTTTGAAGAATGAATTGGAGATTATAAAAAAGAAGGAGTTGGGGAAGTTCTTGTCACCTTTGCTTTTAATTTATCTTAACATATTAAGAGGAGGCTCTTAGATTATAAATAACTATGATTGGAGGATTGATGTAATTCTACGTTTTGTGATGATCTTGATTGATAGCTGGAACAGATGGAACTTCAAGACTTACCTCTAGAATGGATGAAAGTAACAAGAAATTGGGATGGAAATTAATATAGAAACGAAGATTTGGTGAATAGCATAGAAAATGTTCCGACAACATTACGTTTAAAAGGGAAAGTGTAGAAGAAGTTAACACCTTTAAAATATTGGTTCATTATTAGGATGGAAGATCAATAAAGAAAACAGAGCTTGAGATGGTAGCTGATGAAAGGTTGACTTTGATGGAAAAGTAAATCAGTTTTCTGATGAGATCAAATTATACAAATTCTTTGTATTATTTTTCTCTTGTTTGGTTGTGAGGGTTGGAATACAGCAGATCGGAGCGAAGGAATAGGTTTAGAGCATAAATGTACAGAAGAATTTAGGCATTTGTATCAAGGCAAAAAAATGTTTTAGTTCGAGAGAAGATAAAACTATGAGGATCAGAACCACTTTTGTCACTAGTGGAAAAGTCGAATGTTGCTGGTTTGGGCAGTAACTGTCATGATCCTTTCGAAAACGATTAGGGAACAGTGAAGGTAAACGGAGATAGGAAGGAAAGAAAATCTGGCTGATACTCAAAGATGTGCAGGAACGGTTCTCACATTGTACCTCAATGTGAGGAATAGAGAGCATTGGAGGACTGTTGTGATGTTCAATGGCCCCCTAAGACCAGACGGGTTATGGGTTGAGATGATGAGATGAGATTCTAGATGCATCATTTATGAACAGGTCTGTAACTTTCCTGGTAGTGTAGCTGTTTCAACATACAATAAGAATGACTTGATTTTGAATTAAACATTCAGATATTTTGTGTTGGACTGATTTCTTTTCATCTCATAAATTTACAACGAATGATTGCTTTTTTTATTCTTATTTGCTATCTTAGTCCGTCTCCAAATTGCCTAAAATGTGGCAATGTAGGGTTACATGAAGAAGTCACAGTAGAGTTGGTAATTGATGCAATATTTTCTATATTTGATATTCAATATTTTTGTTTTTCAAGTGTATTTTTGAGACCATTTGCAGCAACCTCATCAAGATTGCATCTGATTACGGTTGTGGGAAAGGAGAGCATGCCATCGGCAAAAATAGATCATTCATTTTTGGAACGGAGTAAATTATTGTGGGGAAGTAAAGGCAGTTGCGTTGTATAGTGACAAGACTCAGTCGTTTAAATAAGATTTTTCAAATTTGTTGATTCCATTTATGTTTTTTCGAATCTCTGTTATCAGACTTGTAGGTTTAGTATAGTTCCATTGTGATTGTGTTCATGGAAAGTAAATACAAATGCAAGAGCATTTAAATGACTAGATTATGCATTTAGGTCCAGGGCGGGGGAGAAGGGGGCGAGAAAAAACCTACATACATCGTTAAAGAGTTGAGCATGTGGCGGTCCCCCAAGTCGCGTTTTTTTTAAACAAAAAATTCAACATAAAAATTACTGGCAAATAAATGAACAATTTAAGAAATGTGAATAATTGATCAAAAAAACAGTGGAATCTCAGGCTTTTTAGGTTGTATAATGCATATAGTTCATTTGTTTTAATTAGGAAATGGTGAAACGTTATAAAACTACACACTGAAGAATGTTTTTATAGTTCTGTAGAATTAGTAGATTTCAGGCAGTTCCATTGTATTAGTTGATTGAGATTTAAAAACAGAAAAATTTGGATTAATGCTTGAAACTTTAAAAATTTAAATGGAGAGCTTTCTAAATAAACTTGAATGTTTCGAAGTCTGTTGTGTTACTCAAATTTAGACTGATGAAGAATGAAAATAAAACCAGAAATTTTTCTTACTAGAGCAACAGCAGAATGATTTGAATCATTAAAGTTTCATTGGGTTCGTTGGACTTGTTAATATTAAAAACATAAGAAGTATATGTTTCAAAAGCAAATATTACAATAAAAGGCTGCATAAATAATACACTTTCATTGAAACGTAGTTATGTGGTATTACAAAAATGTGGGAACTTAAATGTAAATGAGAGATTTTATTTATAAAATTCAGCAGAAGACTTGATTCATAAAGCTTCATTGTAGTTGGTAGGCTTGTTATTAAAATAACAGAAAATTAAGAGGAGTCTGCTGTGATGTCAGCGCAAATGGCTGTGAGAATTGGGAGAACTTTTGATACACAGAGGTCATTGTGAGAGTTGAATTCAAATGTCATTGTGTGCGTATTTATTGTACACTGTGAAAGGGTGGGAAGGAGAAGTATCAACGTTAGAATCTATGATGGAAGTATATGTGGGTGAATGTTCTATGTAAAAGCAAAGGGTGGAGTTTAGTGATAATATAATAGTTGAAGGAGAAATGTATGATGTTAAGAAATGTGTCGTATTTTTTATAGGGGGGGGGGGGGGGAGGGAGCAGGAGAGAGAGAGAGGAGAGAGAGAGAGAGAGATTTGCTTTTTGTAGTTCCTTCAATACCAAATCTTCTTTTGTTCTATGGAGAATTAAAAAGTCACAAATGTTGTCTGTCTCGTTGTAGAAAAACACGAGGAACCGAGGCATGCGGTATAAAAATAATTAGTTGTTGGCGTCGGTTTGGTTGCTCATAAGTAAATAATTGCACAGACATCACCATGAGTGATGTGATTTTAGGTGAGGTATTGCAAGGGGACCAGATTTAGATGTTGGTTTAATGATGATGTAGGGTGAGACGATGATATGCTGATGCTGATGATGAAATGATGTGATGAAATGATGATGGATAATGTAAGAATATGATGATGAGGATGGATGAAGTTTATTATGATGAGAGATATGATGAATATAATGGTGATGATAAAGACGATGTATGATTTATTGATGATGATTATGTATGATGTGATGATGAAATGATGATGATATGTGAGATATGCATCACGGTGTCTATACTTGTGAGTTATGGGGCATGCGTACTGATTACCCCGAGAATGCAGCGGGAGTTTTAAGTGGAGGTTTACCAAGAGGACAGGTTTGCGCGGGCGGGTGTCAGATAAAGCGAATCTGGTCTAGGATGGGGGTTTAGATAGCGCTTTCACCTGCTATATGTAAAAAAAAAAATTGAGTTACGGAAACAAAAGAATAATAAAAAAACTTTGTGCGGGACGGGACAATCGGAGTCTGAGGAGTATGATGGTCAGTGGTGAACAGCCGAAGGAAGACAGAATGAGAACGGACGTCTGAGAAAATGATGGAATAGGATTTTGGAATGGGTCAGGAAATGAATGCGAAGGGTAATAAAAAAGGTCACGGCAGAAATGAGAAATTAGTTTTTACAATTTAGGGATAAGCGAGAGCAGTATGGAAAGGGGCAGGGAAAAAAGTTTAAACAGAAAGGGGAAAAAGTATTATCTGGAGAGTAGATGACAGACAATGAAGTGTCGAATATTTACGAAAGGAAAGGAAATGAAAGGAATTACTGGAATGGAACCATCACTGAGTTGATAAGATTAAAGATTGAGAGGTAGAATCAACAATAACATACAATGCAGCAAGATGCAGTGAAGAGAGGTCAATATGAATTTTATCAAAACTGCAGAAAGATAATGGAAGTCAACTAGATATGATTTTTTTAGAAAGGAGACTCTCATTGGGAAGTGGTAAACACTCATTTAATGAAGAGTATGGGGAAAGAGGCAGCGGAAAGAAACGAAAATGGGTGATAAATTAATATGTTTGTTGTATTAAATGGTAATGGAGGAAATTTTTCACATAAAGAAATTAAAATAAAATGGAATACAATGGAGGGACAAAAGATAGAATGGTTAGGTAGTATGAGACATGCCTTACAGATGTGACCGGTAAGAAGATGTGCTATGATGGAGTGATACATTTAGTAGTAGCAAAATTGAACATGAAATAAGAGGGTGGAAATTAAAAAAAGAAAGGTTAGATCAGAATGAAGGATTTACGAAAAGCTTTTGCGGTGACATAAAGAAGATAACATTTTCAAAATTCAGGAAAGAATGATGATGCTCAGACCAGAAATTAACTTTAAATATAGGAGCGCAATATGCTTGGGAATAGGAATGGAAGAGAAGATGTATAAACGAACCATTACAATAAACTGAGCAGAAGGAATGAAAAGAAAGAAAAACAGAAAGCGAAGTCCCAGGTTAAGCAATATTATAGGAAGTAAGTCAGTGGATAAGGAAGTAAAAACGCCAACGAGAACCAAGGATTTTAGGGATCTTAGCAAGACAGGAGAGAGGGCATGGAAATGAAAAGCAGTATAAAAATAACTAAATTATCGCGGAAACGAGGTGCAATATTTAATTTCGTGAGTACGAAGGAAATTATCAGATTAGCGGGAGGAACAAGATGGGCAGAGCACTCAGAGAAACTCTGAACAGGAAAGAGGGACACATTGAATGTATGAGGTGAAAGATCTATGAAATTACGTGTAGTGTAGCGAGAGCATATAACCTTTGAGGTGAAGCGAGGAGTAGAGGGAGGCCATTATCAATACACTTATTTTTATCAGTCTAGATTGGGTGTGAAGCGGAGAAAAGAGGGAGTATGAGGAAAAAGATGGAATACATTTTTAATTGGAAGATTGGAAAAAGAGATGAAATGCACTATAGCAAATCATAAACAACCAGGAAAAAAAGTATCGAAGTTTATAAGTTTGCAGGAGGTGGTTGAACTAATTTAAAGAAGTAGAGGTTATGGAGTCATGTGAGAACCCTGAACATTAGAAGGAATCAGCACTGGTCGACAGAATTACTCATAGAAGATGTAACAAAAAGGCCGGGGGGAGGCAGACAAAATCCAGAATGATAATGCAAGAAAGTTTTTTAGTAAAAATTGGAGTTTCAGTACAGACAAGCACAAATAAATATTATATCAGTCTGTGTGCTTTCTTGTGTTCTTGTGGTGGAATGTGGAGAGGATAAGAGAAGGTAAAATGGCGAAATTGTTATTTCAAAACTGCCTAAGAAAAATTACGACTATTTGGAATACACACAACCAAGATTTTGTTATGGAGCAAGCAGAGGATGCAACATCATAGCTGTAGACGCAGGAGTGGGTCAGCCATGTACTAGAAGAGACCGATGATCAAAGAACAGATGATGCTTTTGGACTGAAGGAAAGAAAGGAGGGACCAAAACAACAGGGGCAGGACTGTGGAAGGCTGAGATGCAAAAGAATGAATGAGTTGGGGACTGTACGAAGGTGCCGCGAGAGCATGTGAATCAATTTGTTGTTGCCTCAAGTCGCCCACTAGCGCGATGGATGATGCTTTGGACGGATTCGGCTAGGCTAAAGAAGAAGAGAAGATGAAGAGTGACAGATTTGAAGAGTGAAGATACGATGATGCAGGCTGAAATGATGATGAGAGATAATGAAGATGAGCTGATATTTATGATGGATGAGAATGATGAAGATTAATGATGAGATGATACATGCATAGATTATGGTGTGATTGTAGTGGGTTTTTATGTTACTTTGTATGGCAGAGGTGTGTGAGGTCTGAAGATAATTATTGTGATTAAGAATGTTTTCTGTAATTTGCTCAAACAGCCTATATGTATTCTGAATGATATCTACGTTAAAAGGTTAGTGTTATGATTGTTATATGTGGTACTTAAAAAAGAAAATGAAAAATCTAGTTATTCAGACTAAAATCTTTTTTTTTAAATGATCAATCAACTACATTGTATTTTGAATCTTAAAATTTGACAATCTTTTAAAATTATAAAGTATTAAAAATGTTTTATTTGGAAGGAGAATGAAATAATTGTATTTATCACTAAAGGTGCATATATTCGAACAATAAAGAAATTATAACATAAATTTATGGTTAATTGGTAAATTAATCTTGGATAATTGTTTTGGAAGAAATAGATGGTGTTTCGTTGGGTGGTCGTCATCATGCATTTTGTTTTAAAATGTTCTGTTTTGAAATTTAGACTGAGTAGTTATTAAAGATTTTGGTTTTTTATTAATTTGTGGAACAGTGTGATTAATCTCAGCAGGAGGTAATCATTATTGGGGTGAGATGAGTAAGAAATAGTATCATTCACATTAGATGGAGTAAAAAGTTCGTGCTTTTGCACTCATCTTGTACATTACAAAGATAGGCATATTTAGAGCCAGAAGAACTCTGAACAATTTGTGATGAGACAACGTTAATGCACAATTATTAAACACAAAAGAAAGAATACAAGAATGGGTCAGAATCTCTTGACAACTAAGAATCTCACAGGTGTGGTTTAAAAGAAAAATAGTACAGATAGGAGATGTATAACCGAATTGTTCAAAAGTATTTTATAAAAAGGTGGGTGTTATGCTTAATGATCTCAAATATAGATCTGATTAGTTAGCATGCTTTTATTATTATGTGTTTGTCTCTAGGCAGGTTTCGCAGGGGGACTGAATAAGATCATTGTGTAATCTTTATTTATGATATGAGTAAATCACTAAATATTATATGTTAAATAAAAGGGGGTAATGAATTTTTCTCCTTACCCTACAATTCAAAATGTGAAAACACAGTTATGTTGTACTAGCAAAACTCAGCTGAGCTGCTGGCTATGGCGTCCCACTGATAATATATAATATCTTCTGGAAAACAATCATTTAGCAGTAACGAAACGTGTCTAAGGACCGTATCTTAAAAATGGCCAAAGCGTGCGTCTCTTTTTCAATACTATCACGGCTTTTGTCCAATCAGCGGACTTCCCCTCTACCTTTTCAAATATTCAAACTAAAAGTCCAATTTCAGTCCAATCTCAGTCTAGTGTGTAGTATTTTCTGTCGGTCCGTCTGTCTCAACTTGGTTTTTCCCAAAATTACACTTGTTTTTTTGGACTAACTACAAGAAAAAACTACACAAACCTGCCCCACTTACTTATACGATTTCTATGCTAGGTTATTTTTAGCTACTATCCTCCTACTTTCCCCCTAGTTCAACTGCAGTTTGATTTTTGCATTTTTAGGCTCAAGGACGCCAAAATGTAACTTTAGTGAAAATATGCACAAAAAACTGTTCGCTAGTCTGTATTGAACAATACAGTCTTTCGTCAATATCTTCCGTGTTATCTGTCCGTCTGTGTAATTAAAAGTATATTATTTGTCAGATTAAGATGGGCTATCAAACTAGCTAGTTTTTATCCTCCTAACTTTATTTAAAGAAAAACCTACTTTTCTCAAGGTTAGTTTTTTGAAACGTTTTTGAACCTTCCCCGGCCGTTTGCATATTTTTTTCGACTGTTTATCTCCGTTTCCCTCCCAAATCTAAAACTAGGGTAAAAGCTTCTTTCAAAACTACAAATTGCGTCTGCATGTTCTAAACACGTAGTTTTTTTCTGTTTTAGTTTCCTCAATGGCGTTAGAAAACGCTGGCGTAGGCGAGAATGTATCATCGTATCTTACGTATAATTTTATCCTTACATGTTATTTTATCTGTTATCTTTATAATTGGAGGAATTATAACGTTGCATCACTGTAATTTCACCACAGTGATGATGATGAATATGATGATGATGATGACGATGATATATTATTATTATGATGATGAATATGATGATGAATATGATGATGATGATGATGAAAGAATAAATAGTTACTACAGAAAGAAGGATAACACTAGACAATAGAAAAGTAGCAGTGATAGGCTCGCTAGGAAGTCGAACGAAGGACCATCCAGATGAATTGCCTGCCACTTGTGCAGGATGTACACAAACATTCATGTACTCTTACAGCAGTCGTTTCCGTAGCAGTTCCTTTTACAGGATGATGATGCCAGTTACATTATACATCATCACATTACTTAGTTTACTTTATTTATTTTTGCCTTCCACTAATGCCGTGAAGCTGATGTTTGTGCGTACGTCAGCCATATGTGTCGCCTTGGCTGCGTATTGTTGTAGGATGTCTGTGATGTTGTAGGATGTCTGTGATGTTGTAGGATGTCTGTGATGTTGTAGGATGTCTGTGATGTTGTCTATCTATCTACCTCTTGGTCTTCTCCGTGCTCTGAACCTAGATCTTCTAGTGTTGTAGGCGACTAGTGGTAATTTATCCAGCTCCATTCTCATGAGATGGCCAAACCACTTGATTTTCTGTGTCTCTATATACTTGACAGCGTTCCCACTATTTTTCTGACGTCAACATTTGCAACATCGTAGTATTTGCAAAAATGTAGTTAGCTGGACTATGTTACTGACACGTTGAGTGTTTTTCCATGTTTTATTGTTTAACCGCGTCGTGGAGCTGGGTATCAACACACTCCTTGACTGGTTCCTATCGGAGCATCACGCCACCTCTGCAGCTCGCCCTCCTGCATAAAGTTTGCACCAAAACATCCATGTGCTCTCGTAGGGGTTGTTTCTATAGCAATTAGTTTGACATGATGAGGTTACCACGTGATCTAGTTAGAAATTACGCTCTATGTTTCCTTAGCCATATCCCCCTGCAACAACTGACAATTTATTTAGTGGCTGAAAAACATCCTTGTAGGTAACGTATTAAAGATTATGCTCACAGTTACATTGCTGATGACTAATATGCTACTAAAAGAGAAGAAAATATGTACCGGCACTACATTTATATAAAACAAGCAAGTTACCCGCCAAAATATGACGGGGGGAATAATTATGTTCCTTTATTTCTGCTGCATGACCGGATATGACGATATTAATTATCCTGTGGTTATTTTATTCTTGTCCACTCTTTTCCAAAATGATTGGATAACAGTAGCGCAACTTATCACGATTTATGGTTAACAGTCAGTGCACTATAACATACAATAAAACATTAAGGACTGCGCGTTATTGTAATGTGTGTTTAATTTAGCTTTCACGGTGCAATGTCCGCCTTTTATGTAATTTCTCGAAAAGCGGATGTGATTGTTAAATTGTTAGTTACAGACGAATTTGTAAGACAATTAGTACATAGGGGATTCTACACATAAATCAAGTGAGGTGTTTAAAAAAAAATAATAATTTTGATTTATTTTTAAATACTTGTTGAATAGCCATTTTGTCATTATTTTTGCGTATTGTTCCCCAGTCAGGATTTGGTAGTCATGAAGTTGGCTAACTTAATTAGTCACTTTATTGGCAGACATACGCAGTCATGTAGTGAACAGACGTATGTAGTCATGTAGTGGGTAGACTCGTTTAGTCATGTAGTGGGTAGACTTATGTAATCATGTAGTGGGTGAACTCATGTAGTCATGTAGTGGGTAGACTTATGTAGTCATGTCGTGGGTAGACTTATATAATCATGTAGTGGGTAGACTTATATAGTCATGTAGTGGGTAGACTTATATAGTCATGTAGTGGGTAGCCGTATACAGTCATGTAGTGGGTAGACTTATATAGTCATGTAGTGGGTAGACTTATATAGTCATGTAGTTGGTAGACTTATATAGTCATGTCGTGGGTAGACTTTTATAATCATGTAGTGGGTAGACTTATATAGTCATGTAGTGGGTAGACTTATATAGTCATGTAGTTGGTAGCTGTATACAGTCATGTAGTGGGTAGACTTATATAGTCATGTAGTCTTCTTCTTCTTCTTCTTCCGTCCTTAGCCACCGACCGTCAAAGCAGTCAGTGGCCATTACGCATAGTGGCGTCTTAGGGCAACAGCAGATAGGTTTTCTTTGCCATTGTTTCCCATCACGCCTATTGGCGTCTTTAGGGCAACGGCAAATCAATCCATTTGCTGTTGTTTCCGTAATCGAAGTGACTGGCAAACGGGTGATCAGCCCGTTGGTATAGTCATGTAGTGGGTAGACTTATATAGTCATGTAGTGGGTAGACTTATATAGTCATGTAGTTGGTAGACTTATATAGTCATGTAGTGGGTAGGCTTATATAGTCATGTAGTGGGTAGCCGTATACAGTCATGTAGTGGGTAGACTTATATAGTCATGTAGTGGGTAGATTTATATAGTCATGTAGTTGGTAGACTTATATAGTCATGTAGTGGGTAGGCTTATATAGTCATGTAGTGGGTAGACTTATTTAGACATGTAGTGGACAGACTTATTTAGTCATGTTGTGGGCCGACTTCTGTGGTCATGTAGTGGACAGACTTATATAGTCATGTAGTGGGCAGACTTATTTAGTCATGTAGTTGGTCGACTTATGTAATCATGTAGTGGGAAGACTTATGTAGTCATGTAGTGGGCAGACTTATGTAGTCATGTACTGGGCCGACTTATGTGGTCATGTAGTGGGAAGTCATGAGGTGGACAGACCTATGTTGTCATGCAGTGGGCAGATTTATAAAATCATGTAGTGGACAGACTTATATATTCAAGTAGTAAGCAGACTTATGTAGTCATGTAGTGGGCAGATTTATGTAGTCATGTACTGGGCAGACCTATGTAGTCATATAGTGGACAGACTTATGTAGTCATGTAGTGGACAGACTTATGTAGTCATGTAGTGGGCAGACTTGTATATTCAAGTAGTGGGCAGACTTATGTAGTCATGTAGTGGACAGACTTATATAGTCATGGAGTGGGCAGATTTATGTAGTCATATAGTGGACAGACTTACGTAGTCATGTAGTGGACATACTTATGTAGTCATATAGTGGACAGATTTATGTAGTCATCTAGTGGACAGACTTATGTCATGTAGTGGACAGACTTATGTAGTCATGTAGTGGACAGATTTATGTAGTCATGTAGTGGACAGACTTATGTAGTCATGTAGTAGACAGATGTATGTAGAGTATGTAGTGAACAGACTTATATAGTCATGTAGTGGGCAGACTTATGTAGTCATATAGTGGACACATTTATGTAGTCATATAGTGGACAGACATATGTAGTCATGTAGTGGACAGACGTATATAGTCATGAAGTGGGCAGATTATGTAGTCATATAGTGGACAGACTTATGAAGTCATGTAGTGGACAGACTTATGTAGTCATGTAGTGGGTATATTCGAGTAGTGGGCAGACGTATGTAGTCATGTAGTGGACATATTCGTTTACGGGAAAGGCTTGGGGAGTAAACAGTGAGGATAAATCCGGAGTTGGAGTCCCTAAGCCAGTCTAATGTGCATGCCACATTATTCTGGCAACACTTGCGAGGTGGCTGGTACCAAACTGTATCGGCTCCTGCTGTTCCTTTTGATCTACCGGCTGCGTGGAGAGGGGGGAACATGCTGCATGGGCAACAGATTGATCTCCATGTCACGGTGCACAAGCTTGCGCCCTGGAGAGGACACTCAAGCTTCACCTTATGGTGTCGGTACAAGACGGTAAGTAGCAGTTACTGGTTAGAAGCATCTTGCCCAATTGGCCTAGGGCACGGCTCCAGGGTTTACTTCCGACAGTGGGAAAGGTTCTAGGATCTCACTGGACAAGTTGCCTCCCGTTTCAAGCTGGGCAGCCCCCCCCCCCCCCCCCTTTCCCCCAATTATGTTCTGTCCCGTCATTGTCTGCTTACCTCATTTGGTGCATGGGAATTAGGGTTAAACTGCAGACAGAACATTTTGTACCTAGCAATAAATAAGAAAAACAGAAAGACTAAGACCAATAAATAACTTTAAATGTGATCAAGTTATTATTTTAGTTAGTATTCGTATATTCTTTACCCGATCAAAATTATCTACATGGAAAAGACAAATAATTTTTTTTTAATCTTGGAAGAACTATGAATGAAAGCGGAAACAGTGAAGAATATAATAAAATAAAGAATTTTATTTTAAATACATAGATGAACATATTTTGCCCGTTTTGGCTAGGCACGATTCCTCAACCAATATACAAGGTTTGTCGGCTCTATTAGGTCCACTCAACCACACTAATGACCAAACCACGGGTTCTTACGCAACTGTCCATGCAGCCTAATGTAACCTAATGTGTCTGGGTTGAACGGGGAGCGCCTCTCCAAAACAAGGCAAAGATCGTAATTATAAACGAAAAGCATTCTATTAGGGCGTGTGCCTTCTGGGAATCATGACACAATGACAGACTGAAGGTGAGTAGACCCACGGTAATGTCAATAAGAAGGAATTGTGTAAAAAAGATGGACTAGACGTGATCTGTCGCAATGTGTTGTCAATGATGTGGACCACGCCTTTGACTAAACATATCAAAACCATGCACGTACTAAACATATCAAAACCATGCACGTACTAAACATATCAAAACCATGCACGTACTAAACATATCAAAACCATGCACGTACTAAACATATCAAAACCATGCACTTACTAAACATATCAAAACCATGCACGTACTAAACATATCAAAACCATGCACGTACTAAACAAAATTCACATTCCACTCACCTCCACTGTTTTTTCCCCCAGTGTCGGAATCTAAACAACCTAAAGACTGGAGTTTTTTCCTCACATAAGCTGGTGTTTGTCAAAATTGTATACGCTTATTTCCACCCTAAGTCTCCCCTGCTCACACTCTCCGCTTCCAATGTTTCTCTACTCTCTCTTCTTTTTTCGTTGCTATATCGTTTTACTTATAAAGATGTTGAAATCTCTCTGACTCTCTCATTCTCTTATTCCCCTTCTCTTTTACCTTTATCAATCTTCGGTATCCAGGATCCTCATTGCATCCATAAAACTGTATATATTTAGATACGTTTATACTTGTCAGTGCGATTAAAATTTGTTAGCCAAGGAAACGAACACGCAGACATTTCGAACTTCTCTGATCTATAGGATGCTTTCTGTCGCATCGTCATAGAGTCAAAGAGGTCTGGTGCAGGTATGCGTTCATTAATACACTCTTAAGTGCGCATTTCTGCAGTTCCATGCCCGTCCTAGGTAGGTGATAATTTACGTTGGTGTTATCACAAATCTTGTGTGAGCACCTTATTTGTGGCAGGCAGGGAAAGTCAAATAAACTCTGCCTATGTTCAAGATGTGTTTGAGGATAACGTGTGTAAAGTTACAATACATTAACAAAAAATTCAATACTGCTGTGCTCTCTGCCTAACTTAGAGACAGAAAAAGCTCTTCAACGTACAACAGTGTATTTTCTAATTAACACCTGCTCGGTGATCAACTCATGTATAACGAGTGTTTCTGTAAAACTCGAAGATAAAGAAAAAAATAAATAAACAAAAATAATAGTGATAGTAATAATAATAAACAATAAAAATTGGAATGGAGTCAGTTTTACAATATCCTGTTGTGGCGTGAGGTTTTTATTGGCTCTAGGATCAGTATAGTACTGACAATTACAGAAATATAATTTCTGCAGAAAATGGTGAAGTCCCAGTGTCTGAGAGAACTACTGGTATCACAAATTAGTTACAGCTGTGAATGATCTGATCTCGAAAAATTAGTAGAGAGGAGACAGTCATAAATTGCCACCCCCGCTGTGTAACTAACTGTGATATTAATAAAAAAAACAAGGAAACATATTTTACTTAACAATTATAACAAAATATTAACAAGTCGTTCAGATACAATTTCCTTATTATTTATTTAGTATATACACTATCTACTCTTGTGCTGAAGGGTGGATGTTGAAAAATGGAATGCAATATATCTGTAAGTTTACATATGATTTACAAATATATATATTGACGATACTGGTTCGCCCACTCCAGTCGGTTCTGGCGATGCCGGTCCGTGAGAACAAGACATCTGTAGGGTCTTCTAGCCCAAAGACCAGAGTCGTGCAGCCGGTTCCTGACCGTTTGATCTGAAATTCGACGAGCTGCGGACATTGACTGGACTGTGGAGGACGCAGATGCAAGTCGATTCCTGAGGTGACGCAGCCGTATGAAGCGGTCTTCGGCAGGAGTTGAGACTCTGGGTCTTCCACTGCGCGACCGGTCTGCCACTGAGCCAATTTCTTGAAATCGCCTCCAAAGGCGACTAATGGTGCTTCTAACCACATTAAATTGTCTGGCCACTACACTTTGTGACTGTCCAGTCTGTAAACGTCCAATGATGATGAGTCGTTGTTCTGTAGTGAGATGAGCCATACTTGCGCATTGCATTTTCAACTGAATTTATTCGAGGAGTGTCAATCTTTTATAGGCATTCAATAATATGGTCAGATAGTTTTGTGTTCAGTAAGTTTCACGGGATTCTCATGAACCTGTCACAAGTTATTGTCCAAAATGTTGTTTTCACCTTGACCTCTTTCATGACCTCACGAATCATGAGGTGAGTACAATTCAGGTAACCACGAGAAGTTAATGACCAGGTGGACACAGTTGATAGGTTGACTGATGTCCAATCAGCGAATATCTTTCATAAAAGTAACACCAAAAAAGTTGCGTTTCTTTTTTTGAACAGTATATATATGTATATATATATATATATATATATATATATATATATATATATATATATATATATATATATATATATATATATATATATATATATATATTACAACAAGTTTTCCAATTATAGGAACAAAAATTATATCAGCTGTGCTGTTACTCAATTATAGTAAATGTATCAGCTGTTCTGTTAATTAAATATATAAAATTTATCAGCTACGCTATTATTCTTATCTCTTGCTACGCTAACTCGTTTTTTCGTCCTTGACAGTTAAATGCTCACAATTGCCGACGGAAATGGTACTAATGTGTACTCATCTCTCAAAAGTTCTGTCCTTCTTAGTTTGGTTCACACAACACCTGCTGAGGATCGTTACTTTAGCCCACCCAAGACTGAGGGGGAACTAACAATGTAGCTCCGGTACAATCACTGTGCTCGTTGATTGGCTGGGGCATATTTGTATCTCGACATAGTGGATTAACTAAGAAGTGGGTTTACACACACGTTTTACGACATAGCCCCATCCTTTCATAGCTGTGAACGGTCATATCTGACGTGTAAACACCTGCTGTAGTTAATCATTGTGCGTCTGTCCTTCCAGAGTAATAGGGTGTCGACTTAAAAAATCAGCTCCTACATTGTCTCTTCCCGGAATGTATAAGTTAGTTAATAGTACACACAGAGAGATAAAGTAGGGTATGTACTTCTGATAGAACCCACATAATGACACGAATGATCTCACATCTTTCTTCGTTTGAGGTCTGGGTGCCTTCTTTAACTTCTCTATATTCTTTGGGTCAGGAGACATATGTGGTGAAGTGGGATGTTATAAATACTTATAGGGAACTTAGTGTACTGACTGAGATCAGCTGTGAAGGTATCTATATCTATTAAGAGTAGTGTATTATAGATAACCTTACTTGCTACCACATATCTATATATCTCAGTCAGAATTATTCTGGAATAGTGTGATGCTACGTTATGTGTCTAGGGTATGAGTATGGTGAAGTGTAAGTCACAACAACAGACAGATAAACAATTTAATTTAATCCACTACTCTTGACAACACTGTGACACTCACATACATATAACACTCTACAAAGATATCTTAAAAGAGTCACTGATAAACTTTCAGATAACAATATGTATTCATTACTGGCATGAATGAATATGTGTCCTGATTCAACTACAAGGAAACCAGGAATCACAATCAATTTAAATTACAAGTTATGTACAGAATGTATTTAATATGAATATTGTAGTGACATATATTATTCAACACCAAGACAATCCCAAGAAGCAATAAATAATTTGTGTCATCTCTCGGTTAAAATTGGTCTCCAAATAAATGCCTCTAAAACTAAAGCTATGAACTTTTCTAACGAGACCTTTGATATCATCTTGAACGGGGAAAAACTACAGAAAGTTGAAAGTTTCAATTATTTAGGCAGTAAAATGACTCAGGATGGTGACACAACAAGAGAAATCCATACTAGAATTGCTTTGGCAGCTAGCGCCTTCAATAGATTATCTAACATTTGGAAATTACGATCATTGAATATACATACCAAGCTTCGTCTGTTTAATTCAAATGTTATCTCAGTGTTAACATACGGCTGTGAGAGTTGGAAAATAACAAAATCATTGGAGAACAAGCTGAATACATTCGAGAACAAATGTCTTAGAAAACTCATGAACATCAGTTGGAAAGAATTCAAGACTAATCGACAAATAAGAGAAGACTCTAGGCAGAAATATGTCTCCGACTATATAAGGAAAAGACGATGGTCATATATCGGTCATGTCCTACGAATGCAAAACAACAGAATACCACTACAGGCGCTCACTTGGGTTCCTGAGGGTAAGCGGAAAAAAGGAAGACCAAAAGAAACACTCAGAAGAACAATAATAAGAGAAGGAAGAACGTTGGGCCTAAATAATGTGCAAGAGCTAAGAGGAGTGGCGTCACAACGAACAACCTGGAGAGCACTGGTTTCTGCCTTATGCGCCGTGTTTGGCGCTTAAAGAATTTATTATTATTATTATATATTATTACAAATGTTCTATGTGTGTCAGTTGTGTAGTAGTAAAATGAGGTAATACTGGTTTTGTTTTGTTCAAGCTCTGTTGGTATTTGTCATCATGACTTCAATAGTTTGTCTTTAGGGACTAGTATTGGAGATGTTCACAGTTCCTGATTTTAAGACAAGCAAATTCCCCTCTTAATGTTAATTTTAAAAAGTCAGTTCAAGATGAGGGGACATAATGTTGAGCTCAGCTGGCCAATTCGCTTATCTGGCGTGATGGCGGCAGGAAAGGACTCCTCTGCTCGAATTCTCCTCTGGGCTCAGGAGACACCTCACTGATAGCTAAAAAGACCAAGGAGTATGCTGTCCGACTCTGGATTCAGCAAAGCTCTGACCAGGTGCTGCTCAGTACCATCAAGACCACTGTCCCACAATTCATACGAATAACACAGATACGTTGATTAGCAATGAATTCTGGCACAAACTGGCACAAATTTCCATCTGCTTATCTTCCAGGCTTTTATTGAGCAAAATTTTAGCTGGCTTCAACGCACTGATGCTTTATCAAGATCATTTAAACAAGTGGTCTCGAACTAACGCTCCCAAGTGTGTATATCAGCGAGACTGGCCAATGAGCCACGTTTCGACAAGTGTTTGAAAAAATGTTATCTTTTCCCGTCTCCCCTAACAACCAAGATAGTATTTATAGCCCGACCAATCGTGGTTAGGCTTTCATTTGTTGCGCTCCAATCAATTTGGAGTTTACATGGTAGGCTATTTCTGTAACGTAAATTTTTTTCAAACACGTTAAAAAAAAATCTTATGAGCAGAAATGATTTTATGCTGTCAGGCACCCCCAATATTTTATTTTGGGTATAATTTATTAATTCCTGGACTATTTGCGTAACGTTTTACATATTATTTGTCAGCAAGCCCTAAGGAACCCAAAAATACTAATTTAAAGGAGCTACGTGGCTGCGTTCAAAATATGCAATTTCTTCTACCTCCTGTTTCGAAGATGTGCTGTCTGGGTACTGTTATGTTTTCAACCGTAAACCCATCTAATGTTATCTTTTCTAATAAGAGTCTGTTATGATTTATAAACCTAACTCTGGGAAAGGGTAGTGTATTTTATCACTGTCCGTCTGAAAAAAAATTAGTGCATGTAGACTTACACGCGTGATGGCAGCATTTGCGTATCGCGCGAAGCGTGTTTAGTGTTCGGCTTTCTGCCTCTCCCTTCTCGCTATCCTTTTGTCCATCTGTTCGTTCGTTTTGGTAACGTAATATAATTAATGTTAGGATTAATTTAGGTCATTACGCAGGGCCTCTCAATGCTTTTCCAAGAACTACAGCACACGTTTCATTGAAGAAAGCGGGTAATAATACAGTAAGCTTTTATATCAACGTGAAAGCGTTACAATTTGCAGACGAAGCAGAAAACAAGGGGGATTTCGAGTACATTCCTTGTGACAGCACTGTCATTTTACCATTGCTCTTCTCTTTATTAATTTTATTTGTTAGGCTTCATATTTACCTAATAATTTATATATGTGGATTAGAATATTTCATGACACCTCCCCTCTTAAATTAGACATTATATGTCAGTCCTTTATTCTATATACACATAGAGAAATTTATTATTATTTCTGGGGTTTACGGTGATTCTCATCACACGGATGGCGGCTTAAAAAATCCGCTCCCAGATTGGTTTTTCCAGATATATATTCAATGCTAAAATTATATGGAGCCAGAAGCAAAGACCATCGGAGTAACCTAGAGTTCTCATGCTTAGCCTGTGCTAAAAACGATAAAGGTTTGTGGTCAGTTTGCAACTTAAATGCCTTCCCATATAGATAAATATTGAATTTCTTTATTGCCCATATTACTGCAAGACATTCTTTTTCGCTAGTTGAGTAGTTGATTTCAGCTTTATTCAACTTTCTGCTAGCATATGCCACTGGGCTTAATTCCCCATCCAATGCATCTGATTTCTGTAGTAGAGTTGCACCTAACCCAATATTACTTGCATCCGTCCTTACTATGAATTCTTGACTTAAGTCAGGTAATTTCAAAATGGGTTTACTTGTGAGCTTTTCCTTCAATTCTTGGTAAGTCATTTCACATTGTGGTGTCCATGTAATGCGATCTGGAAGTCCTTTACGTGTCAATTCCGTTAAAGGTGCACATATGGAATTAAAGTTTTTGATATACTTCTGGTAGAAACCACATAATGAGACAAAGGATCTCACGTCCTTCTTGGTTTGTGGTCTCGGGGCTTTCTGTAGTTTCTCTAAGTTCTTTGGGTCAGGGGTCATGTTTCCCTGATAAACTGTGTGTCCCAAAAATTCCAATTCTTTACATCCAACGCAACATTTGGTTGGTCGGGCTGTTAACTTTGCCTCCCTAAGTCGATCAAACAGCATGTTCAGAGAGTCAATGTGTTCCTCAAATGTTTCTGTTGCTATAAGGATATCATCCATAAAATTTGTTATACAGGGATTATTCAGAGGATCCAATAATTTTCTCATCATTCTAGAGAAGGGACACTAGGCGCATTCTTCAATCCAAATGGCAATCTATTAAACTCATAGTGTCCTTCTGAGGTACTAAAAGCTAGGTATGGTCTAACCTCAGGCTTTACTGGAATCTGATAGTATCCTTTACTCAGATCCCACTTTTTGAGAAATATTTAGCTTTATTTAGTCTGGCAAACAGCTGATTTGTATCCGGCAATGGATCCACCTGTCCTTCTGTAATAGCATTCAGTCTCCTGTAATCTATACAGAGTCTATGTTCTCCAGAGGGCTTCCTTAAGAGTACCACCCCGGAACTATACGAAGACTCACTGTGCGAAATAATTCCTTCCTTCAATAGATAGTCTATCTCTTCCTTCAAAGCTTTTTCCTTAGCAAACGGAATCGAATATGGTTTCATACAGACAGGTGTGGAGTCTATGAGTTTCATATCATATTCCAATAGGTTGTATGCCCTGGTCGGTCTGTTAACACCTCTGCATGATTCTTTAGAACCTGTTGCACTCTCTCTTTCTGAGTTTTCGTTAAATGTGTACTGATTTTCACCTGTGCTGCTGTCTCACAGGGGTGTAATGGATATTCAAATGATGAAAGTGGTTCCTTTTTCATCTCCATGGCGATGGACAAGGTCAACAAGTGTGTCTCTTCCTGATGTTCTCTTTCCAAATATTTCTTCAGGAGATTCACATGATAGATTTTTTCTTTCCCCTTCTTATCTATCTTATAATTTGTTCTAGACACCTTCTCTAGAACTGTATATGGACCCTGCCATCCAATTTGTAACTTATTCTGACTCCCGGGCAAAAGAAGCAGTACCTTCTCTCCCACAGCCAAATTTCTGTCTTTCGCCTTCCTGTTATAATAGGCAGCATGTTTCTTCCTGGCTTGTTTCAAATTTTCATTGGCAAGTTTCCAGCCAGTTTTCAACCGAGTGGTCAGCTCATTCACATATTGGTATGAAGATGTAATGTTTTCCTCTGCCTTTTCATCAGTCCACGTTCTTAACATAGCTACATATGGACCTTTAATTGTGTGGACCTATTTGTCCATGCACCGGTATGGTCTCTTCCACTCGAAGCTTTATAGTGATGATTTTTCCTCCCAGAATTATCATTCACAAAACGACCGCTACCAATTTTTCTTTTGGGGCTTTCTCCCCTCTTAAAATTCTTGATGAGAGATTTCCTCTCTACATCTTCTTCCTCCAGTTTGTTTAAGTCCGATTGAGAGATTGTCGGCTTATCCTGGGGTAAGACATCTTTTTGCACTCTCCGCATAGTGGCCATAGTAAAACAGTTAAGTGAAGCTTGTCCGTGAAAAGGGGCTTCCCATTCCATTTGGTCCACTTTATCAAATCTATTTCTCTTTTTTATTATCAGGCCTAATTTTGCCCCGTGGCGTGTCCAGGTCCTGATCCATGTTCCCACTTGTGGGTGTTCCCTCATGTGCTATGCTACACCTTTCTACAAAATTCTCAATGTCCCATCTTGCTTTGGGCCAATAATAATTGTGAGCCACCTTTTGAATGATGGTACCTATCTTCTCATGGTCCCCATCTGGTTTCACATGTAGGCTCCTTATTAAGTCTGTCCTATATCTTTTTGGAAGAACCAGCTGTCCGTGACCATTGGATCTAGCTCCAGTCTTCCTATACATCAACTTGTTTTTCATGTAAAAATCTCCCTTGCCTGGAGTTGTATGACAAGTTGACAATTTTCTGAAACAAGGCTTGAGTGTTTTATCCCCAGCCCTGTGCCTTCCTCATCTCTTCTGGAGTGGTATCTAACATAATATCCTCCTCCTGTCTTGAGGTCGACCTGACCTGAAGGGTTGCCATATACACAGGTTTCCTTCTGCAACGGTCAGTGTCATGATTGTCCATCTGACAATTCTTACACCACCTTTTTCCTTGGTTGAAAGATTTTCTTTCATTATATTTCCTTTCATCGAATTGTGGGAATTTATTTTTAGTTTCATACCGTGGCCTATCAAATTGGTGCTTACCTTTATTTTGATCCTTAGGATCAAATTTATTAAAGTTCTGTGGTGCCCTAAAGTTATCCACCTGTTTCTTTTTATTACCTGTTACCTCTGCTTGAGCTGCTTGATACCTTTCAGCAACATTTAGCAACTCACCCAGCCTCTCTGCACCTTGTTCCATGAGAAACTTTCTCAGGTCTGGAGCCATGGACTCTCTTAGTTGCTCTATAAGGACCATTTCCTTAAGATCTTGGGTTTTCCCCAGAGAAGTCCATTTCTCCAAGTATGTCTCTATTCGTGCAGAGAACTGGTGATAGGTTTCACCTGACAGTAGTTTAGCATCCTAAATTTTTTCCTGTAAAACTCTGCATTCTTTTCATACCTTAACAAAAGAGCCTGCTTTAGCATGTCATAATTTTCCTGATCACCTCTGCTCATTTTTGCAAAAACTTCATAAGCTGCCCCACGAAGTCCCTGAGATAACTTTAAGCTCCACCTTTCTCTCTCTAACCCATACGTGGTAGCTAATAGTTCGTACCTATTTATATAGCTCTCAATATCATCGTCTTTCTCAACAAAATGATCTAAATGAAAGTTCATAGCTGAGGTCGAGGCTCCCTGAGTAACCGTAGCATCAGAGGCAAAGGGACTGGCACCATTTTCAGGAGCATGGCCTTGAAACTCAAACTCCCTTAGTCGTAACTCATGTTCCCTTTGTAATCTTTTATCTTCTGCTTCCCTTTCTGCAGCTAATTTCCTCTCTTCCCTTTCTGCAGCTAATCGTTTATCTTCTCTTTCTGCCTCCAATTTCTTAGCCTCAGCCTCAATCTGCAACCTCTTAATTTCCCTGTCAGCCTCTAACTTTCTTTCGGCTTCAAACCTTCTTTCTTCACGTTCAATAAATTTGTCACATTCCGTCGTGACATAGGCAACCATAACTTGCCCATCTAATCCTAACTCTTTTGCAGTCTGAACCGCAGCAGATCGAAATTTGGCCAGGTCCGCCATTGTCTATTATGTAAATTTATACAATGTCTAACCAACAATTCAATCTCTAATGGACAACACAGGCACCGTGAGCTCAACCTTATTTAATTCCACCCAAGGATACCTTTTAATTCTTATATTCCCTGAAGTGAATTACCCCCAATATTTTTAATAGTTAAAGATTCAAAATCCCAAGAGCGAGACCCCAATATATGTGGTGAAGTGGGATGTTATAAATACTTATAGGGAACTTAGTGTACTGACTGAGATCAGCTGTGAAGGTATCTATATCTATTAAGAGTAGTGTATTATAGATAACCTTACTTGCTACCACATATCTATATATCTCAGTCAGAATTATTCTGGAATAGTGTGATGCTACGTTATGTGTCTAGGGTATGAGTATGGTGAAGTGTAAGTCACAACAACAGACAGATAAACAATTTAATTTAATCCACTACTCTTGACAACACTGTGACACTCACATACATATAACACTCTACAAAGATATCTTAAAAGAGTCACTGATAAACTTTCAGATAACAATATGTATTCATTACTGGCATGAATGAATATGTGTCCTGATTCAACTACAAGGGAACCAGGAATCACAATCAATTTAAATTACAAGTTATGTACAGAATGTATTTAATATGAATATTGTAGTGACATATATTATTACAAATGTTCTATGTGTGTCAGTTGTGTAGTAGTAAAATGAGGTAATACTGGTTTTGTTTTGTTCAAGCTCTGTTGGTATTTGTCATCATGACTTCAATAGTTTGTCTTTAGGGACTAGTATTGGAGATGTTCACAGTTCCTGATTTTAAGACAAGTAAATTCCCCTCTTAATGTTAATTTTAAAAAGTCAGTTCAAGATGAGGGGACATAATGTTGAGCTCAGCTGGCCAATTCGCTTATCTGGCGTGATGGCGGCAGGAAAGGACTCCTCTGCTCGAATTCTCCTCTGGGCTCAGGAGACACCTCACTGATAGCTAAAAAGACCAAGGAGTATGCTGTCCGACTCTGGATTCAGCAAAGCTCTGACCAGGTGCTGCTCAGTACCATCAAGACCACTGTCCCACAATTCATACGAATAACACAGATACGTTGATTAGCAATGAATTCTGGCACAAACTGGCACAAATTTCCATCTGCTTATCTTCCAGGCTTTTATTGAGCAAAATTTTAGCTGGCTTCAACGCACTGATGCTTTATCAAGATCATTTAAACAAGTGGTCTCGAACTAACGCTCCCAAGTGTGTATATCAGCGAGACTGGCCAATGAGCCACGTTTCGACAAGTGTTTGAAAAAAATGTTATCTTTTCCCGTCTCCCCTAACAACCAAGATAGTATTTATAGCCCGACCAATCGTGGTTAGGCTTTCATTTGTTGCGCTCCAATCAATTTGGAGTTTACATGGTAGGCTATTTCTGTAACGTAAATTTTTTTCAAACACGTTAAAAAAAAATCTTATGAGCAGAAATGATTTTATGCTGTCAGGCACCCCCAATATTTTTTTTTGGGTATAATTTATTAATTCCTGGACTATTTGCGTAACGTTTTACATATTATTTGTCAGCAAGCCCTAAGGAACCCAAAAATACTAATTTAAAGGAGCTACGTGGCTGCGTTCAAAATATGCAATTTCTTCTACCTCCTGTTTCGAAGATGTGCTGTCTGGGTACTGTTATGTTTTCAACCGTAAACCCATCTAATGTTATCTTTTCTAATAAGAGTCTGTTATGATTTATAAACCTAACTCTGGGAAAGGGTAGTGTATTTTATCACTGTCCGTCTGAAAAAAAATTAGTGCATGTAGACTTACACGCGTGATGGCAGCATTTGCGTATCGCGCGAAGCGTGTTTAGTGTTCGGCTTTCTGCCTCTCCCTTCTCGCTATCCTTTTGTCCATCTGTTCGTTCGTTTTGGTAACGTAATATAATTAATGTTAGGATTAATTTAGGTCATTACGCAGGGCCTCTCAATGCTTTTCCAAGAAATACAGCACACGTTTCATTGAAGAAAGCGGGTAATAATACAGTAAGCTTTTATATCAACGTGAAAGCGTTACAATTTGCAGACGAAGCAGAAAACAAGGGGGATTTCGAGTACATTCCTTGTGACAGCACTGTCATTTTACCATTGCTCTTCTCTTTATTAATTTTATTTGTTAGGCTTCATATTTACCTAATAATTTATATATGTGGATTAGAATATTTCATGACAACATATGACCTGTAGAAATAGTGTGACCTACATTGAGAGCGCTACTATATGCTCTTCAAATGTGTTTGTAGCAACAAGAATTTCATCCATAAAGTTAGTGATATGGGGATTTTGTAGAGGTTCCAACAATTTCTTCATCATTCTTGAAAAGATACTTGGAGAATTTTTCAGTCCAAAGGGTAGTACATTAAACTCGTAGTGTCCATCTGATGTACTAAATGCCAGCATTTTCCTAACTTCTGGTTTCACTGGTATTTGGTAGTATCCCTTGCTTAGATCTACCTTCGATAAATACCTAGCCTTACTCAGTGTAGAGAACAGCTGGTTGGTGTCAGGTAATGGGTCCACCTGAGATTCTGTGGTCGCATTTAGCTTCCTGTAGTCAATACATAACCTGTGTTCACCACTCGGTTTCCTTAATAGCACCACACTTGAGCGGTGGGGAGATTCAGACTGTGAAATAATTTTCTCTTTTAAGAGATAGTCAATCTCATCCTTGAGTGCTTGTGCTTGCTATTGTTCAGCCAATGTCCGCAACAATGCTTCCAGTGGACTGTGTATGAGGACGGCCAAACAACAGCGTTGCCGGACCCACACCATTTCTATTTTAAGGGGCAGTATACCGAAGTGGGGCCTGTCTCCATCAATTGTTTGGTACAGCCCTGGTTCCTACCACCTATGGTTCGGGTTTGTTTCTGCAGCTTGTTTAATACTGGTTGCTGACTAACAAAATTTTCCAAATGATCCAGGCCATGGTGTTCCGACAAATATCTAGTAGGGGTGGGATGTCTCACGTCCCATCTCTGTATAATACGGAGAGTTGCCATGGTTACTGGTGTAACAGTAGACTTGTGATTTTGTTTTCTCTTTATCACTGTTCTACCTTTTGTTTTCTCTTGTGTATTTTCTTTGTGGGCCTGCGTCCTCAACAATGCTTCCCTAGGTCCTGTAACTGGTCTACACTTCTGAATGAGGTTACCTGGTTACATTCTGATAAGGATTTCATATACCAACTTATGTCTTCAATTATTCCTGGCCAGTAATATCGCAATGCAATATTTTGACCAGTAGCCCCTTTTCCTCTGTGACCACTGCCCGATGTACTCGTAGCAAGCTCTTGCTCAATAATGTCCTCCCTGTAGAATTTAGGCATTACCAGCTGTCCATGCTTTTTAGGTCCTTTTCCAGCTTGTCTGTAGAGTATTCCATTTTCCATATAGTAGTCTCCTTTCTCTGGAGGGTTATGGGCCTTTGGCAATTTGCCAAAACAAGGCTTCAATGTGCTGTCTGCTGTTTGAGCCTTTTTCATCTTTATACGATGCATGTTTATTGGATCTCCCTCCTCCTTTTTGGTGCTCGACCTGGTATGGTTTGCTGCCATGACAACAGGTTTTATTGGGTCACCCAAAAAGACATATTTACATCCTATTACCAGCGGGTATCTAGGATCATCACTCACTGCTGCTCTTATCACTCCTTCCACATAGCGAGTTCTCACGTTGATCCTTGCTATGGGAAGTGTCATGGTGCCGGTTCCCTGCATTGCTCCTTGTATTTCCACTGTTTCTGTGGTAAGTTGATCAGAGTGCACTAGGGTTGCACTCACGACTGAGTCGAATTCCAATCCTGAATCATATAAGCACGGAATTTTAGTGCCATTACATGTCACTTCCTCACAGACAGGAGGATGATGGAGGTCATTCTGACCAACTGCCAGTTCCTTCTTTTTCTTGTTCCCTGTTGTAAGACACGCAGCATGATAAGGAGGGTTGTTCCTTCTGCAGTCTGCAGTATTGTGGTTACTCATTAGACAAGTTTTACACCACTTTCCTTCCTTTCGGTAAGGTGTCTTATCCGATCTTATAGGGTTTTTGTCCTTTTGGTCAAATCTTTGTTTGTTCCTTGTGGTATGGTCCTTTTGTTCATATTTGGTATAGTTTTGTGATGATTTGAAGTTTTCACCCTGCTTCTTCTTATTTCCTAATAATTCTGCCTGAGCTGCTTGATATCTCTCAGCAACAGTTACAATATCTTCCAATCTCTCTGCTCCTTGTTCCATGATAAACTTCCTCATTTCTTGAGGCATGGACTCTTTCAATTGCTCCATCATTATCATTTCTTTCAGATCCTGACACTTTCCTAAACTACTCCATTTTTCCAAGTAGGTGATAGTTTTCTCCTGGACGAAGTTTAGCTGTTCGGAAATTCTTTCTATACGATTCTGAGTTCTTTTCGTATCTCACAAGCAATGCTTGCTTCAGGATTTCAAAATCTTCCTGGTTGGTCATCTCTTGAGAGCTTCAAATATACATCGTAGGCCACACCTCTCAATCCTTGAGATAGTTTAAGACTCCACTTTTCTTTCACTAAGCCATAGGTAGTTGCAAGTCTCTCATATCTATCCAGGTACGACTCAATGGCTTCTTCTTTCTCAACAAATGGGTCTAGATGAAAATTCATGGCCCCACTTGAGGTGCTCTGGCTGGAGCTACTCTCAGAGTGAGGTGAGCTACCACCATTATTGCCAGTAGTTGTCTGAATTTCGAGCTCTTTTAATCTCAATTGATGGTCTCTCTCTGCTTGTAATTTCCTTTCCTCAGAGTCAGTTTTCTTTTCCTCATTTTCAGCCTCCATTTTCTTGACTTCAGCAGCTAATTTCCTTTCTTCAACTTCTTATCTTTTGGCTTCTCTCTCAGCGTCCAGTCTTTTGGCTTCTCTCTCAGCTTCTACTTGCAACTTTCTTTCCTCTCTATCCATGTGTTTGTCCACTTCTGTTGTGACATACTGAATAAGAGCATCACCTGTCATATTTAATTCCTTACCCATATGCATGACCGCAGTCCTGATCTTCACTAAATCAGCCATGGCGTTACTTAGAGAGGGTATGTAATTTTACTATATCCATATTATTGTAATTAAACTTAATTAATTTAAATGAACAAATAATTTCCGTGCAACTTTGTGAGCATCAACTATTTACTGAGCACTAAATGGTACTCCTCCTAAGAAAACAATAAAAAATCCTATTATTGAATTTTTTCAAAAATTTGTTTCTTTTGTTATCTATGGGTGGCACAAGATAGAGTTAGTAGACAGATGAATAGACTAAGTATGGCTCAAGATATACAGAAATATCCTAGGAACGAGCCCCTAGTGTGGCGTGAGGTTTTTATTGGCTCTAGGATCAGTATAGTGCTGACAATTACAGAAATATAATTTCTGCAGAAAATTGTGAAGTCCCAGTGTCTGAGAGAACTACTGGTATCACAAATTAGTTAGGCTGTGAATGATCTGATCTCGAAAAATTGGTAGAGAGGAGACAGTCATAAATTGCCACCCCCGCTATGTAACTAACTGTGATATTAATTTTAAAAAACAAGGAAACAGATTTTACTTAACAATTATAACAAAAAAATTAACAAGTCGTTCAAATACAATTTCCTTATTATATTTTTAGTATATACAATCATGACTCCCTTTCGAAAACGATCCTCCAGGGAACAGTCGAAGGTAAACGGAGAAGAGGAAGGCAAAGAAAACCTTGGGCTGATAACATCAAACAATGGACAGGACACGGTTTTTCCACACTTGTACGCATTGCTGATGATAGAGAGCAGTGGAGGACCCTGTCTGCTGATGCTTCCACCATGGCACCCCTATGACCCATGACGGGTTACGGGTTGCGATGCGATGATGATACACTATCTACTCTTGTGCTGAAGGGTGGATGTTGAAAAATGGAATGCAATGGATTTGTAAGTTTACATATGATTTATATATATATATATATATATATATATATATATATATATATATATATATATATATATATATATATATATATATATATATATATATATATATATATTACAACAAGTTTTCCAATTATAGGAACAAAAATTATATCAGCTGTGCTGTTACTCAATTATAGTAAATGTATTAGTTGTTCTGTTAATTAAATATATACAATTTATCAACTATGCTATTATTCTTATCTCTTGCTACGCTAACTCGTTTTTTCGTCCTTGACAGTTAAATGCTCACATTTGCCGACGGAAATGGTACTAATGTGTACTCATCTCTCAAAAGTTCTGTCCTTCTTAGTTTGGTTCACACAACACCTGCTGAGGATCGTTCCTTTAGCCCACCCAAGACTGAGGGGGACTAAGGATGTAGCTCCGATACAATCACTGTGCTCCTGCGAAGTTCCAGGCAGCTAGATTGACTCGAACATACGACCTCAGGTTGGATTACACGAATAAAACCCTCTAAGATTTAAATTAGCCGGTCGACTTTAGTGAAGCACGAGTTCCCGGTCACGCAGTTAATAAATAAATCAAAGGTTGACAGCTTTCTCTTGTTCCAGTCGGTCGTGCTGGCCTCGTGTTTGTGTGTGTGTGATTTTGTATCAAACTCTCCCGTATATATAAGTAGATGCCGGTACTTTTGCTGCTTAAGGAACCGTTTTTGATTGGTTCTCGGCATTTTAGCCTTTTAACAGCCTGCGGTTTCGTACTGGCCATGACCTAGACAGAGTCCCGAAAACCAGGGCTTATGGCTAATTTTATTCTGTCTACCGCCATATTGGGAGACAAGATGGCCGTGACCGAGACCCGCAAAACAGGGCTTATGTTTAATTTTATTCTGCCTCAGAGACTGGTGAACTGTGCTCGTTGATTGGCTGGGGCATATTTGTATCTCGACATAGTGGATTAACTAAGAAGTGGGTTTACACACACGTTTTACGACACCTTTTTCACAATTCACAGTTTTAGAAATCAGTTTTAATACACAGTTTTACAATACACATTTTCTCAATACATATTTATACAATATCCGATTTTACAATTCACAGTTTTGCAATACATATTTTTACAATTCATAGCTTTACAGTATCCAGTTTCACTTACACAGTTGTACGATACACAGTATTAAACTAAACATTTTTACAATTCACAGATTTTTCAATACACAGTGTTACAATACATATTTTTGCAATTCATAGCTGTACAATACCCAGTGTCACTTATGCTGTTGTACAATATACAGTTTTATAATTCACATATTTACAATACACAGTTGTACTATTCACAGTCTATTCACGGTATATTGCGTAGATTTACAATTCACAGTTTTACAATACACATTTTTACAATGGACAAGTTTTGCGACACACAGTTCTACGATAGACAGTTTTATATTACACAGTTTTGCAATACTCAGTTTTAAAATACACAGTTTTACACTTCAGTTTTATAATGACCAATGTAGAACTGATGACAAGCACCAGTGGAACATGAGATGAGAAGAAGATGCTGACGATGGATAGGACACACGCTGAGGAAGCCTGTTGCTAACATTACAAGGTAGTCCTTATTCTGGAATTACCGGGGTAATAGAGGTAACAGGGACCGAAATAAACAGAGAAGAGAACTGGAGACAGAATTGAATGGTATTAGGGAGATGTAGAAACAGTTGGCACGGGACATGACGCCTTGGCATAATAAAGAGGTGAAAATGACAATGGACACTGCACACACGTTAAAAAAAAAAAACAGTAAATGTTAAAACAAAAAAATAGAATAAATAATAACTCAAGGGTAGGGTGAGCGATATAGACAAATAAAAAGAGTAGATTTTACGCCACTAACACAAGGAAAAAGTAATCACAAATAATCAATTACAAATACAGAACAAGGAAGAAAGTAATATCAACGCATAGAATCTAGCAAACAACAAAGATACACAAAGAGAAAATGGAATAATTAAATGAAATGGCTTGATTCGAATTCCAAAATCACTGAGCACTACTGCAACCAGCAGTTTCATTTCGTGATTTGTCCGTTGGAGGGTTCTTCGTGTCTTCATTGTAAAGCTGACTCAATAACGATTAAAATTTTTTGTGATCTACTAAGTGGAGGGTTCTTCGTGTCTTCATTGAAAAGCTGACTCAATAACGATTTAAATTTTTTGTGACCTACTAAGTGGAGGGGTTTTCGTGTCTTCATTGTAAAGCTGACTCAATAACGATTTAAATTTTTTGTGATCTACTAAGTGAAGGGTTCTTCGTGTCTTCATTGTAAAGCTGACTCAATAACGATTTAAATTTTTTGTGATCTACTAAGTGGAGGGTTCTTCGTGTCTTCATTGTAAAGCTGACTCAATAACGATTTAATTTTTTTTGTGATCTACTAAGTGGAGGGTTCTTCGTGCCTTCATTGCAAAGCTGACTCAATAACGATTTACATTTTTTTGTGATCTACTAAGCGCGATTCACGCATAAAGCGTCACATTAACAAGTGTGTGAATCATTACCTAAGTGACTCGACGCGCTATATGTACACAATAATAATAATAATAATAAAACAAATAAAGCTTAAATTTCGTACCAGATAGTCAATAATTGCGCTGATACCACGGAACCCCCTCGTTAGGTAGGGATCATCATGCACTACAGGTAATACCCGACCGTCATCAAGCTTCTGTAAGCACATCAAGATGTACAAAAGCAACGGATAAACCACAGGGAACATAACAGATTAAACTGATATTAAAACCCAAAAGAAATTATTTATGAGAGTCTACATACCCTGTGTCCGTGAGTACGCACGGACAAGTGCGCGCATACACACAGTCTTAATTGTTAAATTTAAAAAAAAAAATTGTGATACAATAAATATGGTTATTGGTTACAAAATAAATCAACAATTAGAACTTTTCTTTGATGGATGTCATCATCATCATCAGCATCATCATCATCATCACCTTTTTGCTTCAGCTCCCTGGGGAGCACAAGCTTCAACACATCCATGCCAAGTCCATGTGTCCTGTGCCATCTTTTCTAGATCTTGTCATGTCTTTTTGCCTTTTTTATTTCTGTCTGCAGTTTTCTTCTCCTTGAGTTTTAGTACTGCCACTATTTCTCTTAGCTTGGGGACCCTAGATTAAAGTACTGGCTTGTAAGGCTATCGTCAGGTTTCCTCAATGTGTATCCTATCTAACGTCATCGTGTTCTTCTCATTTCATGCTCTGCAGGTACTTGTCTGGTTCTTGCCGCCTGTTCCACAATGATGACCTTGTCATACCATTTCAGTTTTCAAATTCTGCACACGCACCGTTTTTTTTAAAAAATGAAAGTTTATAAATTCTTGAATGTCGTTTTGTTGCTATCCATGTTTCTGAGCCATACAATAAGACCGCCTTGACATTTGAGTTGAAAATACTTATGTAAGTGATGTAAGTGTTGGACTTGGTTTCTTGTTATGTCCATATTCTTCCCTATGCAGTGAAAGTTTCTCTAGCCTTTAATTAACCGATGTACAAAATTTAAAAAAAAACGATCGGGAAGGATGTTTCCTGTGGGCAAAAGTAGCAATTAATTATATTATCTGCAATTATAGACTCCATACATCTTAATTATAACTCATCATGGGTTGTACAGGATATTTTTGAGCTAATAATGAAAATAAAATTGTAAATTTAAATTTTTGTTAAATTACTTAAGTGTTACTCAGACTTGTATTCTAAAGCATGTATTTCTGTTTTAAACTTTTAGCAATTCTGAACATGCTTTAAGTCTTGATATCGCCTTCATCATCGTTATCATCATCATCATCATCATCATCATCATCATCATCATCATCATCATCATCATCATCATCATCATCATCATCATCATCATCATCATCATCATCATCATCATCATCATCATCATCATCATCATCATTACTACATTCATCATCATCATCACAATCATCATCATCATCGTCGTCATCATCAACATCGTCATTATCATAATTTTCATGACCTTCATCATCATCATCACAATTATCTTCATCACAATAATCGCAATCGTCATCATCATAATTACATCATCCCAATCATCATCACCACTACAGTCATCTTTATCATCATCATCATCATTACACCATCCCAACCATCATCATCACCACCACAAACATCTTTATCATCATCACCACTATAACCATCTTTATCATCATCACCATCATTACATCATCCCAACCATCATCATCAACACTACAAACTAATTTATCATCATCATTACAGCATCACAACCATCATCATCACCACTAAAAACATCTTTATCATCATCATAATCATCATTACACCATCACAACCATCATCATCACCACTACAACCATCTTTATCATCATCACCATCATTACATCCTCCCAACCATCATTATCACCACTATAACCATCTTTATCATCATCATTACACCATCACAACCATCATCATCACCACTACAATCATCTTTATCACCATCATCATCATTACACCATCCCAACCATCATCATCACCACTATAACCATCTTTATCATCATCACCATCATTACATCATCCCAACCATCATCATCACCACTACAAACATCTTTATCATCATCATTATACCATCACAACCATCATCATCACCACTACAATCATCTTTATCACCATCATCATCATTACACCATCCCAAATTTCATCATCATCACCACTATAACCATCTTTATCATCATCACCATCATTACATCATCCCAACCATCATCATCACCACTACAAACATCTTTATTATCATCATTACACCATCACAACCATCATCATTACCACTACAATCATCGTTATCACCATCATCATCATTACACCATCCCAACCATCATCATCACCACTATAACCATCTTTATCATTATCACCATAATTACATCATCCCAACCATCATCATCACCACTACAAACATCTTTATCATCATCATTTCAGCATCACAACCATCATCATCACCACTAAAAACATCTTTATCATCATCATCATAATCATCATTACACCATCACAACCATCATCATCACCACTAAAACCATCTTTATCATCATCACTATAATTACATCATCCCAACCATCATCATCAACACTACAAACATCTTTATCATCATCATTACACCATCACAACCATCATCATCACCACTACAAACATCTTTATCATCATCATCAGTACACTATCACAACCATCATCATCACCACTACAAACAACTTTATCATCATCATCATTACACTATCACAACCATCATCATCATCACCACTACAAACAGCTTTATCATCATCATCATCGTCGTCGTCATCATCATGATCATCTTCATCACATTGACCATCATTGTCATTATCATTTACAATCATCATCATTTTCACAATTATTATCATTATCACAATCATCACCATCATCATCGTCATCATCATCATTCCATTATCATCATCATCATCTTCATAGTCATCATCATCATCATCATCATCACCATCATCATCATATTCGTCATCATCATGGTCATCATCAGCCCCATCATCATCATCAAAGTCGTCACCACCATCATTATTATCATCACCATCGTCATCATCAACATCATCATTCATCATTTACCTTTGCTCTCCTTATGGAGGACGAAGCCATCACCACAACTGGTCCCCTTGCAGGAAGCCTGCACCAAGTTGTCACGTGTTTTTACAGCTGTGGTTTCTGTGGCAATTCATTGTACACGATGATTGTGCCAGCCCATGAACAACCTTATATTAGTGACCTTGTACGACATGTCCCAGGGTGGGGTCGTCCTATTCTGTCTTAGTATCTTCAGAGACCCCCGGGAACTAGACACACCTACGTCATGACAACTGATGTGTCGTTGTGAGGCATCATGGACTGGGTGTGTACGGAGAGAGAAAGAAATAAAACATGCTAAAGAGGTGGTACAATGTAATGTTTTGTTTAAGGGGTTTCCCTACAGTGAAAACTAACTTTTGTTCTAATAACATTTTCAAACTTTTTATGTGCTCAATAGACACAGTGTATGTCCATGAACCAAATTCTACAGTTTATTTTGTTAAAAAACATGTGGTTACCATGGTAACAAAAAAAAATCCGCCATATTGGATTTTCACCACTTTTCGAGAGCTAAAAACTTATGTTTCCCATTGACCAAACTTTACCAAATTGCACACACATGTTGTGACTGACAATTAAAACAATTTATCAGGGGCTTTTTTTGATAAGTTACAAATTCTATTTTTAATGATTTTAAAAAAAAAATACACTATATTTGTATGAAAAACAATGAAAAAAAAAATATTTAAAAAATATATCAAAGCAAATTACCAAAATATCAAAAATAGCCCCTGTCATTTTAAAGGTATATATGTGTCCTACATGCATGCCAAATTTCAGACTGATCTATTAGATAGTTTGTAAAAAAATAACATTTTTTGTTAATAAAATGTTAGTTTTGAGAAAAAAACAGCATTTTAGTCACCGAATGACTTGTCTTGTCCAATATACTCCATTCTGGGGGGCTGAATGTGTTTAAAATTGTCCAGCACTATATGCTGCACCTCCTTCAGCTTCCTGCAGCTGCTCCTCTTGCCTTTATCTTGCCTAATTTTTCTTCTTTCCTTCTACATGGTAACCAAAAAAAAAAAAACAACCGCCATATTGGGTTTTACACCAATTTTCAAGAGCAAAAATCTTATGTTTACCATTGACCAAACTTTATCAAATTGCATACACATGTTGTGACTGACAATTAAAACAATTTGTCTAGGGCTTTTTTTTGATAAGATAAAAATTCTATTTTTAATGACTTTTTTTTAAAAAATACACTATATTTGTATGAAAAACAATGAAAAAAATATATTTAAAAAAAATATATCAAAGCAAATTACCAAAATATCAAACAAAGCCCCTGTCAATTTAAAGGTATATATGTGTCCTATATGCATGCCAAATTTCAGACTGATCTATTGGATAGTTTGTAAAAAAAAACATTTTTTGTTAATAAAATGTTAGTTTTGAGAAAAATGCATTTTAGTCATCGAGTGACTTGTCTTGTCCAATATACTCCATTCTGGGGGGCTGAATGTGTTTAAAATTGTCCAGCACTATATGCTGCCCCTCCTTCAGCTTCCTGCAGCTTCTCCTCTCGCCTTTGTCTTGCCTAATTTTTCTTCTTTCCTTCTACCCTGGTAACCAAAAAAAAAAAAAAACAACCGCTATATTGGGTTTTTCACCAATTTTCAAGAACAAAAATCTTGTTTCCCATTGACCAAACTTTATCAAATTGCACCCACATGTTGTGACTGAAAATTAAAACAATTTTACTCATGATTATTTTAAAGTAAGTTTAAAAATTCTATTTTTTTAATGATTTAAAAAAAAAAAAAACTATATTTTGTATGAAAAAATATTTTTTTTAAATATTTTTTTTTTAATTTATAAAAGAAAATTACCAAAATATCAAAAATGCAGATGTGTTACTTTAAAGATATAGATGTGTACTACTCATGATTATTTTTATAAGTTTTAAATTATATTTTTAATGATTTAAAAAAAAAACTATATTTGTGTGAAAAAATATTTTTTTAAATATTTTTTAAAAATTTATAAAAGAAAATTACCAAAATATCAAAAATGCAGATGTGTTTTTTTTAAAGATATAGATGTGTACTACATGCATGCCAAATTTGAGACTCCTCTGTTTGATAGTTTTAGTGAGAAATCGTGCATTTTCGGCACAAATTTGAAAATCATAGCATGGGGGTGGTGCCTACAATATGCTTTTTGATACATCAAATGCATTTTTTATGTTATAAAACCTTGCTCAATCGATTCCTCGATGATTATTTAATAAAATAAGCTCAAAAGTAAAAAATCTATATTTTGTACGTAAAATCCAGTTTTCATAGTAGTGGACCTTGATACTGGTGACTAAAATGCATTTTTCGGTACTTGTGTGATATTTCACCGCTAAAATAAAATTTTCCAAATTTATTACCAAAACTGATAACCGTACTTTTTCTTGACTGGAAAAGGTTGATTTCACATTGTGATTTGGGAGGGCAAGTTAAAAAAAAAAAAACGTTCCTCATGCATTCATAGTTGACCACGCTTTACGAGTCACAGACCCCCCCCTTGAAACCCCCCCCCCCCCCCCTGTATTTTAAGTTTATAAGCAATAAAACGGTATTAAATTGGGACCTTAGATGCGTCAACAGTGATCCACTACCGCGATAAGTTACCGGGTTTCTGGTTCAAAGCTTGGTAGAGTCTAACCAGCTTAAAAGGGGTGTTTTTACAAGATTGTTAGTTATTAAGTTGTTGAGTTTACAATAGATGGTGGTGGATTGAAATTCCGGGTATTATACTAAGATTTGGGACTTGGTTTCCCCGACATACGAATCAAACCTGTTGACTACCATTAGTATGCGCTTCGTTAATAGACAAAGCGAAGGTTGGCCGGGATAGATTGAGTGGATGAGATTTGTTGAAGAGTTCATAGTACGTGGGTTTATAGAAGTAAAAGTAGGTTGTTTAGATTGAGTTGTATAGAGTTTTTTACTTAGTGTTGGACTTATTCTTTTGGTTTGTATACATTGGATTTTCTTATTATGCTAGGTGTTTTAGTTGAAGTTATTATTTATATTGTGGTGTGAAAATGTCTAATATTGTTTTATCAGAATTAGGGGTTCTTTTTATCTTTGTTAGAGTTTTGGAGTTACCGATTATTTGTTGCGAATGTAAATTATTTGTTTAATTTCGGATAATAGTGAGCATGATGGAGAGGAGATTTTTATGAGGTAGTTTTTATTTAAGGTCATCTTTAGAGATAAGATGAATTTGCCATCTTTGGTTGGTGTTGTTTCTTTAATTTTAGATGAACTGCAAGAACCGGAGTAGGATAGTTTTTGTTTTTGATGGTTTCATATTTAGAGGAGAGAATTTTTTGTTTGAGGTAAATTATTACGGGATGCGAATTAATATATTATTTGTTTAGTTAGTTAGTCACTAGGAATTTTTATTGGTGTAGTGGTGTGTAGGAGTGGTTAAGTTTATGTGGGTGTTGTCATTTTTGCAGGTATGAGTGTGGAAATTATGGGAAGTGTTTGGCTGAATGATAAGCCAGTGTGGAGGAAAGTTAGTAACGTTGGTAAAAATAAAAATTTTCGGAAACCTAGGTGGTTTAGAGGTAAAATAGGGAATTATAATAGGATAGTAATTAATAGATGTTAAAAAAAATTTAGAAAGTGGATAGAGGTTATTATCTTTTGTGTAGTGTTTGAGTGGGATGTTGTAATTATATAGGGCGGAAAAAATAGGGGTTTGTTTTGGGGTTATACCGAAGATTGAAATACAGTGTAAATTGGGCGTAAGGTTTTAAAATAGGGAAAGAGAATTTGGGTAATAGAAGAGGACAGAGTGTTTTGTAGTTTAGCTCATGGTTGAAATTATAGATTGTTTTAAGTAGGGGATAAAGTTTTTTAGGAATGTAGAAGGGAGCAATTTTTTTAGGTTTGAATGATGTCTTTATGTGGAATGCGCTAATTAAAATTTTAAATTAATGTTTATGTTAAAATATAAAAAAATGGGAATAGTATTGGAGATTCCGTACATTTTTTGGTTGATTTAAATAGATGGAAAGTTTTGTGAATACGTAAATGCCTATTTTTTCTTCGGATTTATCTGTTGATTGATAAGGGAAGCCATAACAAGATTCTTTTAAGGATTCAGGGTAAATTGATTTAGATTTAGAGGATGTAATTGAATAAAAGAGGGGGGATGAGACGATGTGATGCTTTATAGAATAATAAGTGGGGGTTAGAATGGTAGATCAAAACGATAGTAGATAATTGAAAAATTTAATAATATTTTTTAAAACAGATCCTTTTCGCAAAGTACTTTAATGACGTGTTTGGGGGGTAAATTGTTTTGTACTATTTGTTTAAGCATAATAGTGTGGGTTTGGTATGGTTTTTTGGTTGAATTTTGTTTTGTTTGTTTAAATGTTGTTGGGTATGGATTTGTTAGGGGTTGTGAGTGTTAAAAGTCAGGAAAGAAAGGGCAACGAGTATGAAGGGATTTGTTTTAGTGATTAATTAGTAACGAGTAAGTTTGTTGTATGTTGGTTTGGGCAGAAGAGTGTTGATTTAGGTAATGTTAAGGGGGATTAGTGATTGGTTGTTAATTGTTAAAATTATAGGTAAGTTGCAAACATGGGCCGCATGGGAGTTTGTTTGGAATTTGTGAATGAGTGTTAGATGTTTATGTTTGGATAGGGTTTTGTGTATAAGCCTGTTAAGATTTTTGTGGATGTTGTGAGGTGTGTGTATTGTGGTGTTTGTAAGTTATTTGGGTGATTATTAATTATGTTCTATATTGAAATGTTTTATGTTTAGGGGACGGATCTATTGAAGTACAAGGTTGAGTTTTTATGAATTTTTTGTTATGTGTGGTCATTTTGGGTGATTTGTTTTGGGGTTTGTTTGTTAAGTTGTGTTAGCTGGACAATTGGGGGTGTATATTGAGACATTAAACAGTTTTGTCTTAAACAGATATGGGGTATACTAAAATTAGGGTGTATGGTTTTAATTATTTGAGGTGGTTGTTATTGAGTTTGGGTGAATTTTTTTTGAGAGTGGTAATATGGTAATTGTAGAAATGGAAGTTTTAAGGTTTGTTGACTTGATTGGGAATTGAGTTAATACTTACAACCTACGATTTTGATTTAAATTTGTATTTTGTATTGTGTTTTGCAGATTGGGTTGTTTGATTTTTTGGATTTGACTTTATTAAGCATGTTTATGGTTGAGTAGTTAGTGGTGTTTACATTTCGGGTTTAATAACACACTTACTTTCCTGGAGATTAATTTCTCGTAAGATTTGGGTAGTTTTTTACATTTGGTTGTTTATGTTTAGCTCTTTGGTTGTGTTATTTTGAGGAGGGCCGGGTTATAATTTTTTGGTAGAGTGGATATTGTTTCACACCACGTTTTGTCTATTTTGAGTTTGGTTGTTATGGTTTTGGGATTTATGTATTGTTTTGTTAATTTATTTAATGATGGGGTGGTATGTGAGTTTGGATTGTTGGTTTTGTTATGTTTTTTGTTTTTGGGTTGATTTTGTGTTGGGTGATTAACCTGATTAGGAGAGTGGAAACCTGGGGGTAGTTTGTGATTATGGGTAATTGTTTTTGGGGGGGTGTTTTTTGTGGTTTTGGTATCGGTGTTTTTTATGGAGGGTTTTCTATGAATGTTTTTTTTTTTGGTAGTTTGTTTTGTGGGTGAATTAGAATTTTGGGAGGGATTGGGGCGCCGGACGTTTATTATTTATATTGAGGGTTTAAGTTGATTGTTTTGGGGTTATTGGGCTCACATGGGGTGTTTACTGTGGGTTATGAGGTGTTTTTTTGGAGCCCCCAAAGTATTAGATGGGGTTCTGTGTGTTTGTTTTATTAGGGTGAGTGGGTTTGTTGTTTTTGTAGGTGTGTTTGGAAGTAGTTTGTTGTTTTCAGGTTTAGTTGAATTATTCTTAGGTAAGAGATTTAAATTGTTTTGTGTTTTATGGGGAATGTTATTGGGGATGTTTGTATGTTTTTGGTTGTGGGTAGTTGTAGTGTTGTGTGTGATGATTTTGTTAGGGGTTATATAGTCCCCCCCCCCCTAAAGAATGATGGGTGTGTGTGTAATTGGTGTAGGGACCCCCACATATATTATTGTTTGGTGTATTTGGTTTTGTGGTTATGTTTGTGTGGTGTATGTTATTGTAGGGGGGATTTGGATGATGTATTGATTGGGTGTTGGGGAGTGGTGGAATTATATGTTTAATTATTTTGTAGATGGGATTTATTGGGTTGATGTTAGTTGTTATGAGTATGAGGTTTATGAGGAGGATGGGAGTGTGGTATTTGGTTTGGTTTTTGGGGTTTTTTTTTTTGGTATTGTTGGAGTTTGTAGGTGGTTATGTTGTGGCTTTTGGGGAGTATAGTTATGAGGGGTTTTGTTTGATTTGTATGTTTGTGTGTGATGATAGTTGGGGGTTGATTTTTTTGGTTTTTGGAGGTTGTATGGGTATTTTATTTAAAATTTTTATGTTTTGGATTTGGTTGGGTGTGGGATGGGGGGGGTTGTTTTGTGGTTTTATGTGTAGGTTGATTTAGCATGGGGATGTATGATTGGTAGTGGATGGGGTTGTTTTATGTGATGATTGGGTGTGTTATGTAAGATTGTGGGGGTAGGGATTTTGTTTGATTTTTATAGGGTTTTAAAAATGGTTGTGATGGGTTGGTTGTTGGTTGTGGGTTTGTTTATTGTTGATTGATTAGTGGTTGAAATTTATAGGTTTTAGTGGCATTGGATTGGTGTGATGGGTTGTTTGTGTGGATGGTGGAGGAATATAGTTTTGGTGTTGTTTTGATTTGTTGAGGTTAGATGAGTATTGGTATGGTTGTATTGGAGAATGGTTGTGTTATAAGCTAATGAGGATGTTTTGGGGCAGGTGTGGGTTTTGATGACACCCTGTAAAGAGTATTGATGGGGTTTTTTGTGTAGAGGTATTTAAGGATTTTATGTGATTTTTGAAGTTGGGTTTGTTTGGTTGTTTGGACTGTTGGTAAGGTGATGATGTTGTTGGTGAGGGTTTGTAGAGTGATGTTGGTTTTGGGGGTTATGTTTGGGTTGGGATAGTTGTTTTGGGGTAGGGTGGGTTGTAGTTTTTTTAAAGGTTTGTGTGTTGGGATTAGATTGTTGTATTAAGATTGTATGGGATTGTTGGTGGTTGGTGTAGGTTTGAGGGAATTGGGTATAAGGGGTTTTATGTGGGTTGTTGTGATGTAGGGGAGGTGAGGAGATAATTTGTGTTTTTGGGGTAGTTATGGTATTGGAAGTGGTGAGTGGTTGGTGGGTTTAGGTGGTGGTTAGAGATGTAATGGTTGGGGATGTGATTCATTGCGGTTTTGTGATGGGTGAGATATTTGTATGAGGTACACAGGTTTTGGAGCTCTGGGATGTGGGGGGGGGAAGTGAACATTTATAGGGGAGTTGTGAGGGAAGTTATAATGGGTTTATGTTTGTTATTTTCTACAGTTGGGGGTTTAACATGGTTATTATGATGACATGGTTGTAGGAGTCAACATGTATAGGTTGAAAAATTTTTTGGGTGTGGGGAATGGGATGGGGGATTCCTACGGGAATTATGGAGGTTAGGATAATTTATGGGGGGTATTTTTTATAAATTGGGGGGAGGGGATGGGATGGGGCGTTATGGGGGTTGAAGTTTGGGGTGTGTGGTGGGGAATTTTTTTGTTGGGTATGGACATGAAAGAGGTAGAGATTATTTTAATGGTCATAGAATGATGGAGGGGGAAATTTGTAAATAGTTACTAATGGGCATAAGGGGGGAGGTTGTAGCGGTGAGAAGAGTGTAATTATCAGGCATAGTTAAAGGTGGAAATGTTGGTTTTGTTGATGGGATGGAACCTTAGGAAATATTGAGGAAACCGAAAGTGTGTAGTAGTGATTGATGTAAAAATGGGGTGGGGAAGGGGTAGGTACATACACTTTAGTATGGTTTTGAGGGAAAAAAAGTTTGAGGTATGTTAGGTTAATGTGAAAAACGGTTTTTGTTAGTAAAGAGGGGGAATTACTTTGAAACAAAACATTGGTTAATTGAGTATTGGTGTGTATGATGGTTGGAGAGGAGTTTACGGATCTTGGGGGGGTGTAACCGTAGATTAACCCATAGAATAGTCATGGATGTAAGATACATTTGGGCGACGTGGCAATGTCTATTAAGTGTATCGCCAGGGGGTAGAATGTTGAGTGGAATGGTGATTGGAGTCCAAAGGGTGTAGGACCCAGGCTGATTGTTTTGTTATGTGGGATGTTGTTGGTAAGGTAGATGTTGTTGATATATTATAGGTATGTGTATGAGTTGTTTGTAATAGGCCAAGGTGTTGAATTTATAGGGGGTGATTTTGGTAGAACTACGTGGAAAGTCGATTAGTTAGGGATATGATTCTTACCGGGATTGGTAACGGCTGTGATTGAGTAGAGGAGTTTGTGGGTAATATTTGGGTTGTACAATGTTGGAAAACGAGGAATGGGTAGTACCACGGGATGATGATCATGTAAGTTGTTTAGTAGTGGTAAAATGAGTTTTTGGGGGTTGAGTGATAGGTGGAGGGGCTGGATGATTCATTGAGTGGGGGGGGTTTGAAGGAAAATGGTGCGGGTGGGGAGATGGTTATGTGGTGAAAGTATGAGACTAGATAATGATGTTGATGATGACGATGGTGATGATAATAATGATGGTGGTGTGGTTGAATGATGAGAATATAGGGGCTGATGATTTACCATTGATGATGACGAATATGATGATGATGGTGTATGATTTTGATGTGATGGATTATGTGATTGTGATTATGATGATAATGGAATGGATGTTGATGACGTTTGATGTGATGATTTGTGATAATTGATGGTTGTGAAACTGATGATGATGGGTGATAATGATAACTGATGGTCAATGCATGATAAAGTTGATCATTGAATAGATGACGATGAATGATGATGATAAAGATGTTTGTAGTGGTGATTGATGGATAAAATGTTATGATTGTAGTGGTGATGATGATGGTTGTGATGGTATAATGATGATGATAAAGATGTTTGTAGTGGTGATGATGATGGTTGGGATGATGTAATGATGGTGATGATGATAAAGATGGTTATAGTGGTGATGATGATGGTTGGGATGGTGTAATGATGATGATGGTGATAAAGATGATTGTAGTGGTGATGATGATGGTTGTGATGGTGTAATGATGATGATAAAGATGGTTATAGTGGTGATAATGATGGTTGGGAGGATGTAATATCGATATTGCAATTTTCTTAATTGAAATTTGCTAGCGACTTTTGTTGCTATTTTTTTTTTTTAGCTGTGACGACATGAGTTAGTGTTGTTTTCGTTATTTTTCCGTTCTTTGATTTTCGATTAGTTTTGTTTGTATCTGTTCTTCTCTCATTCCTTCCGTTTATTTCTTTACACCTTTTCGTTTATAACAGTGTTGCCATTTGTCTTGTTTATTTTTCGCGGTCATCATTACACATTTGTGTAACATTTTTTTTACTTTTTGCTGTATTGTTTATTTGACTTCTGCGAACGTTTTCGGTCATTGTTCTGTATCTTTGTCTTTGTATTTTTGATTGTACTACATTATTGTCATACACAGTCTACATAGATATACTTGGTCATGTATTATTATTAGTATTGATAAGGTACACTCTTCATATAGAGAATGTTAATAAAATATTATTATATAAGATATTTATACAAGTTCTTTCATAAAAGACTTGTTATCCACAAAGATTGAGACAAGGTGAAATACATATTCAAGTTCTTTATAAAAAAGACTTGTGCCCATAGTGAGTGGGATATAAAGGAATTATTTTCCACAGGTACTCAAGTGATTTTTTGTTACATTATAAACAAGAGGACCATACAAGGTCTTTGTCTAAGACAGAGAGTGAAATAAAGTGAAGTGAGTATACAAGTCTAGCATTTCAGACTTGTCTCCCATTGAAGTGGGATAAGGTAATTGTTGAATTTCTCAGGTTACTGATCTCTTTAGACAGAATGTCTAATTTGGATTTATTCATCCAGCAAGGGTTGACCCTTGGTAAGTCTGGTAAAGAATTGGAAGAATATTCATCTGCTCAATTCGCCATTGCATTAAAGTCAGAAGAAAAGAAACAAAAAGAGGAAATTAAATTCAAAGCAGAAGCTGAACAAAGGAGAGCAGAAGCTGAACTAAAGAAGCCAGAAGCTGAGAATAGAAGATTAGAACTTGAAGAAAAAAGTATCAAAGAGAAGCTGCTGCTGAGGAGAAAAAACTTCAAGCTGCTGCTGATGAAAGAAAAGTCCAGATGGAAATGGAAGACAAAAAACTTCAAGCTGCTGCAGAGGAAAAAAAACTTCAAGCTGCTGCAGAGGAAAAAAAACTTCAAGCTGCTGCTGAGGCTGAAATTAGAAAAATGGAACATGAGGAAAGAAAACAGAAGATGGAACTTGATGAAAAACTCGCAATTTTGGAGTTAGAGAAATTGAAATTGGCGAGTACGGGTGCTCAGCAAACAACTTCGAGTACGACAAAGGAGTTTGTTAATCTCTTATGACAATAGACGAACATGACAGGATTAATTATGATGTTGTCAGAGCAGCATTGCTAAAAAAATAGCAACTAAAAGAAGAAGACTATCGTCTTCGTTTTAGGACAATGTTGCCAGAAAATGGAGTAGATTTCTCTGATTTTGTTACAAAAATACGTCGTACATTTACACGATGGGTTGAGTTGTCTCAGACTGAGAAAACATATGAAAGTCTAATGGACTTATTATTGCGAGATAAGGTTTTGTCATCTGTTAATGATTCTTTTCTTGCATTCCTTCATGAGCGTAAGCCTAAAAACTTAAAAGATATGGAGGAATACTGTTGTCAGTATGCCACCGCGCATCCCCATGCTACAGTTAGCAATTCTAAAGTGAAAGAAGGGTTGCCAGCTGCTTCGGCAACACCATATGGCCCTAATTTCAAAAAAAAATTTCAGGGTGCTCAACAAAACTGGAATAGGGGAAGTAATCAGGATTACACTCAGAAGCGGAGTAATCCAACACATGATGGTTCTTCGTCTATGCAGTGGAGACAAGATGGTAGTTCTCGTAATTTTAGTGGTAATAATTTGAGACACTTTCGCAAAGGCTATCCAAATAATAACTATTGGAACTTTCGAGGTAATCATTCTCGACGTCAAGATTATGACGATGGTGAATTTAGAAACCGGGATTCAAACCGGAATGATGATTACAATAGGCAATATGATAACAATTACAGGGGAAATGATAGTCGAAATAATTACAGGGGAAATGATAATCGAGGCAGACCTAGATTTAACAAAAAAAGACCTTTTGTTGGGGTCGTTCATTCTAATGGTAAAGAACTTCATTACGCGAATGGTTGCAAAGGAACAAAAATGTCAGAAAATGTTCTTCAAAACGAACTCCAACAAGTAGTGTTTAACTGGTCACTTACTGGCAGCACACAAGTCTGTGATGACTGTACATATATTTTATTTAACGTGACACATACGGAGTGGAACAAGACGATCATAGTTACAGGTGCAAAAGGGTCATACGTCAAAAATGTTGATAATTACTTTTCAAGTTCATGAAGATTCTCTAACAATTAAGTCCTCTTATTCAAGTGACTAAGGGTCACTTCCTCTACCATATCATATGTATTGCAGTCAAGTCCGTTGACCTTCTTTCAAGGACGTATCTTATGGCCAACGGATTCATTCTCAAGGAGCAATACTTCTTATCATACTTGTAACAATTCCAGACTTTTTCCATACGATACTTAGGTAGCATATATATATATATATAATCCAAACAATACGACCAGGTTAGAGTTCTGTGTTGACTAACCTCTCTATATCCATGCCACGACTTTGGCATTGACGAAAATATGGCATATAAAAACATGTGAAGCATACAAATCAATTAACTTCGTTTACTCGTAGGTATCCTCCCTCTACGGTAATTCAAAAGGGCTAACGACTCCGTCTGTCCATTCTAGGAATGACATACTACGATGAATTCCCGCTAGACCAAAACTAGGAGCGGCCTGATACTTTAATTTAACTCAATAAACATTCGATGTGACATGGGGCGACACTTACTTGATACTTCCACTATTGGCTTCATCATGAATACCAGTAGATATCATTACAAAATAATGGCTTCTTCAAACTTGCCAGATAAATCCAAGAAATATATATATCTGACATAAACATGGTCCTAACTGCCCCTTTCAAAACATGACTTCAGAATTCCCTAAACTATGTTACCCGTGCGTCCAAAGCAACTCACACTGCATTGTGCACGTCAGTGCGTGAATCAATCGAACGCACAAATAATATAACTATTTTAAGACTGGTGCGTACATTTGGCAGGACCGAAGACTACCCCCTTAGGTAATAAATGTACGTAACAGCTCCCTTATTACCTCCCCTTAAAAAAAATTAATAGAATTAATTTTTTTTGAACTTAGTACCCGAGAGAGGTGAGTCAAAACTACCACAAGATATATGAAATGCATAAAGTTATACCATATTAAGAAAAGAATATTAAACGAAATCAATATAACTAAATGATAGTATGCATTAAAGCACACATCCACACTCGACCTACTTTGGAACGATGTGGTAATATTCGAAGTAAAAACAAGTTGAAAATGAAAAATGAAAAAACCATTAAAAAAAAAGATGATAATAAAATTCAACTAAGTTTTCAAAAAAAAAAAAATTTGAAACATATGATTTCAAAAATGAAAATGAACAGCAACACTGATGATGATCAATGACAAGAGAATCAATAAAACAGAAAAATTGAAAATACAATGTGCAAAAAATGAAGCAATGCAAAATTAAACACTTTAAGAATCAACACCCTTAATGTTTTCTAACACTAGTACGGTTGACTAGTGATCTAACAGTGAGATATCATAACTAAGACCCGTGAATGCAGGTATTACGTGACAACTAAGAAAGTTAGTATGTGTGTGATCCATAATCAATTAAATAGATTAAATTGAATTATTCTAATTTATATATTTCTTAATTACTAACAAATAACCAGTTACTAATATATTCTAAGTAATTCCAATATCACTATCAATATGTCAATGTTCAGTTACAACTAGTTAGTAATCGACGAGACGATGTTCTCAATGTTCCATACACAATAAAATATATTCTCGAACACGATATGTAGTGTAATATGTTCCATAGGAATAACAAATGTATATTTGTCGCTCTTAATAATGTTTCAATACTAATAAAAAGTTACTGTAGTACCAATGTTCCCGTACTAATAAAATGTTACTCTAATACCACTGTTCCCGTTCTAATAAAACGTTACTATAGTATCAATGTTCCCGTACTAATAAAATGTTACTACACAAGAAGTAATGTTATAATCTATAAGTAAGTATATCCTGAAAGTTATACTTATACGAATACTTCAGTTATATAAACAGTCTTTATAGATGTACAATCAATGATAATGTACAAAGTTATTCATGTTATCGGTGAGGATGTTTCAACATCTGGAAGTGGTTTAGTTTCGACAAGTTCGCTTGGGCATCTCGACAAACAGTCTGCGAACACATTCTTCACTCCAGGAATAGCTCGTATTTCAAAATTGAATGGTTGAAGCGCTATAGCGTAACGCGCTGACTTCGATGATTTAACGTTCTTCGTGTTCAGTGCGGTAATAGCTTTTTGGCCAGATTCCACCACAAAGTGTGAGCCGAGGAGGTAACGTTCCAGTTTTGTGATTGCCCATACTAATGCGAGGAGCTCTTTATCCAGAACGGAGTATTTGAGTTCGCTCTCCGTAAGTTTTCTGGACACGTACATCACCGGAAATAAGGTGAAGTTATATTCCTGCCTCAAAATTGCAGCAATAGCCTAAGAAGCTGCATCACTGCGAAGAATGAAAGTGCGATTTTTGTTAGGCAACCTCAAAAAAAAGGTTCATTTGAAAAAAAATCGTTTTATATAGTCCATAACGCCGTTTGGTGATCCTGCGACCACTTTATTACATTAGATGTGCCTTTCTTCAGTAGAGACGAAAAAGATGCAAGTTATAGTATAGTAGACAAATGAGGGATGAATTTTGAATAGAACTGTATTAGTCCTAAAAGAGATCTAACTTGTTTTTTTGTCTTAGGTGCCGAGATGTTTAAAATTTTAGAGACGTTACTGTCTTCTGTATACATGAAACCATGACCTATGCGGTGACCCAGAAATGAGATGTCATGAAAACGACAAAAGCCTTTGAAGGTTTCGCTGTTAAGTTATAATCCCGTAAGGTAGAAAGTAAAGCTTTTAATCCATGAATATGTTCATCCCAAGAGTCACTGAAAAGACAGATGTCATCTATATAAGTAATGACATCGGGACGATGAGACAATATGCGGCGCATCATGCGTACAAAGGTGGCTGGCGCATTCATTAATCCGAATGGCATAAAATTCCATTGAAAAAGACCCCGTGGCGTCGAGAAAGCGGTGAATGGCTTTGCTTTAGGAGTGAGTGGCACTTGCCAATAGCCCTTTGAAAGGTCAAATTTCGAAAAGAATGTGGCATGAGATAATTTCTCCAATAAGTCGTCTAAAAGAGGTAACGGTTCCGCATCGAATTTTGTAACTTTGTTTAATTTCCTGTAATCTACGCAAAGACGTATATTGTTGTCCTTCTTCCTAATGATTACCATAGAAGAAGAATATGGTGATGAAGATGGTTCAATTATATTTTAATTGAAGCATCTCATCCAATTCCTTATCAACCTTATCACGAAAGTGTAAAGGGATAGGATATGGGCGAACTCGAATAGGCGTATCGTCAGTCAGAATAATGTCATGTTGGATGACTGACGTATGACCTGGGATGTCAGTGAGGACATCCTCATACGAGTGTAGAATATTTAGAGACTTGCTGACGTTGATCAGCCGAAAGAGTAGATGAGATTGTAACATCATTCCATTTCTCAGTGGAATGGAGTGGTACAACTGGTATTGGTAGTTGTACATCATCGAAAGAAGATTCTTCTTCTTGGATGACTGACAAACTAGAATAGTGTTGAATAGGAGGTGTAGGATCGTCAGTTGCCTGGAACACTGACTGTAGATAATCAGGACGTGAGTAATACTCCTTCAACATGTTAATGTGGAAGGTTTTATGTTTACCATTAACATCAACGATGTAGTCGACATCGGATATTCTTGAGATGATCCTGAAAGGACCTCTCCAGGTAATTAAAAGACGATTGTTATGCGCAGGGAGTAAAGGGAGAGAGTACAAAAGCTTCGTCACCAGGAATAAGCTGGCGAAGACGTCTATACTTGTTTGCAAATAGACGAGCTTTTTCTTTGGCCCGTTCGGATGATGCAGTAGCTAGTCTACAAGCATCTATGATTCTCTTTCTCAGAGAGATCACATACTCATAAGAGGACTGAGTTTCCTCTTCAATATTCTCGTCAACCAATAAGTCGTGGATCAACGACATCGGACCGCGTGGTTGCATGCCAAAAACTAGCTGGAATGGAGAAAACCCCGTGGCTTGATTTTGTACTTCGCGATACGCGAACAGAGCAGCGGGTATGACCCGATCCCAGTCTTGGGGATGGTCTTGGGTCATCTTACCCAACAACTGCTTGAGTGTGCCACTGAGACGCTCAATTACCCCAATTGAGATCGGATGATAAAGAGAGCTGAGAGATCTGTCCTATACCTAATGTCTTCATAACTTGAGACATGGATTCAGAAATGAACTGAACCCCATGATCCGACAAGATTTTCCGTGGAAAACCAATGCGTGAGAAGATTAACATCAATGCCTCTGCTACACTGGCAGATGAAGTGTTCTTGAGAGGGATGGCCTCAAGCCCAACGAGTGCACAATATCAATGCACGTAAGAATATGCGTATGCCCTCTAGCAGATGGAAAGCATCGGACCCAATAATGTCTATAGCCATTTTATCAAATGGTCTAATCGGGATGTCCGCAGCTTGAATAGGAGCCGCATGAAATGGACCCCGTACCTTAACTTCCTGACATATCAAACAGGACCGACAATAGAGAGTGATGTCCCTATGGACGCCTGGCCAGTAGAATGCCGAAAGCACTCTGGATTTGGTACGCGAAAACCCCATATGGCCCGCACATTGCGAGTCATGCGCATGTCGTAATATACGAGATCTCATAGAGGATGGGACTAAGATCTGATAACATAAGGATGAATCCTTCTCCCGTATTACTCTAACCAAAATCCCATTTTTAAGTATAAAGTCATGTCTAGATTTTGCAAGTTTGTTGCTGGTATTCTTTTTGTTCACATACTGAAAAACTTTTTTTAATGAATCATCATTCTTTTGCAATGTTGCAAACAACTCCCGTGAAATAGGAGCATCATCATCACAAGTGGTATGAACTGTAGGTTCAACAGGTGTATCATGCGACATATTAGTAGCTTGCGCTCTAGTCACTACTGCATTTGCAGTTTGAATATGTCGCTCTTCCCATTCAGCTATTTGCTGTGGTGTACACTCTTTAATACCATGTATGCGACCAAGCATTACATCACAAATTGGATTCGGAAGGAGACATGCCCGGATCTCCCCCGAAAAAAATGGTGCACCAAGGTCAACAATAGCAGTGGGAAATGCTTCAACGGTGCCACCAAAAGCCACACACCCGACAACCCCGCCCGTGGCACAACCCGGGCCGACCAGCGAAGTCCGGACGCCCACAGCACCACAACCTGAGTCAAACAGGAGAGAGCACGAAATGCCGTCGACAAATCCCCTGTTAAACCCAAGAGAGCCCCGTCCCTGGTGCACCGACGCAGCAGTGGCCGCACAGACCACAGGTAGACCAGGCAAGGCACGTCAGCAACGCAGCGCCGCGATCGCCCCAGGCTGGAAAAGAGTCGAGCACCCTGGACAGTCCTTCACCTGGGCACAATCAAGAGAACAAGACATAGCATTGCGAGCCTCAGCCACTCTACCCTGTTCAATGTTAGCCTGTGTATCACTTAAAGCGACATTAGAATGTCCACCCGTATTACTCGACGATCTATCTCTACGACGCGATCGATTTTGATTATTTGCATTAAAATTGCCATAATTGTCGTTTCTGCTTGAGTTAAAATTTTGATGAGTCCGATAATTTGTATAACCAAAGCCATGATGTTCCTTAAAATTTTCACTCCAAGAACCTTGTCTGTTTTGCGGACCCTGAGATCTTGATCTCCAGTTTTGTTTATTATAATGTCCTTGATTATTTTTAAAATTATTGTTACCAAAATCTCGCGATCTGTGAGCTGGTTCCAAGAAACATTAAATGGAGCAGATTGTTGAAATTGCTTCCCTTTGTAAAAGTTATCATTGTTAAAATTGTAATTATTTCCCTTATTGACATACCTGTCAGCACTAAAGGAAAGATGTCGTGAAAAAATTGTTTTGTTGTGCTGCAAAAGCAACAGGCAATTCATTCTTAATCTGTGCATTACTTAGCTCCATGGTTGGGTGAGCAGTGCAAAATTTTTGCATGTTCTTCTAAGTCTTTCATTGATAAAGGTTTCCGTTCGTGTAAAAATTCGAGAAATGTAGGACTTACAGACCATAGTACCTTAACGCGCATCAGTAAATCGAAGAGACCTTCAAAACGACTTTTCTATTGTTGGGATAATTCGATCCATCTTTCTAGGGTTAGTCGTATTTGTGACAGAAAATCACTGAAATTTCTGCTTGATTGCGGTAGTAATATACGAAATCTTAATCGGTATTCATTTCTGTACATTTGAAATTTTTCAGAAGTGCGGCTCTAAGAGCATTATAATCATTCTTCTCATTAATACTGGTAGTATGATAAAACTGCTAAAAGCATCCCCAGTAATGGTAAATCTGGATAAATATTTGTGCAATACAGTGTTTTATCCACGTTATAAAAATAAGACCTGTCGAACCAAGTGGCCTCAAACCTATCTAGGAAGAAATTACGTCATCCCGAGTCAGACGGGGGATTAAATTTTGTAATTTAAGGTGAAATTTCCTTAAAAAGATCATGTTGGATGAAGTTTGGCTTTCAAAAGTTCTCTGAGAATTAGCTTCCTGAGTTAACCTAAGTCTCTCATATTCTGACTTCTGCTAATTTTAGTTCATGCTGTCGTTTTTTTATCATTCTCTTCCATCTCCAAGCTGAAGTCGTTTGTGTATTTTGTTCAGCTATTAATCTTCTTTCTTCCATTTCCTTTTTGTTTAACTTCCATTTCCTTTTGTTTAACTTCCATTTCCTTTTGTTTTAACTTCCATTCTCAATTTTAAGTCTTTCTTCAGCCTCCTTTTTGCTTCTGTTCTGCCTCTCGCTGAAATCGTTTTCTCTTCTAATTCAGCGGCTAATCTCATTTTTTTCTCCTCTTCCTCAGCTATAAATTTCCTCTTCTTTTCATCCTCCTCAGCAGTTAATCTCATTTTTTTTCATTTCATCCTCAGACTCAATCCGTTTTTGATCTGCCTCAAATTTGAAGTTTTTCTAGTCTTAAAGTTTCTAAACCTTTCTCTGTTCGGCTTCTATTTCTTGAGCTTTCTTATATTCTGCAAGTGCAAATGCTTTTGCTTCATCAGGAGCCATCTGAAGAGCTTTTGCTTGCTTAATGAAATAATCTAGTGAATACATTATGCTTTTATAAGTAGTCACAATACTCTTGATTTATAAAATGAAATTAATCAATGTAAAATTAAATTAACCTTGTTGCTTTGCCAATTGTACGTCGTTCCTGTCCCTAGAAACGGTATCTTTTGTTATCATATAGTTATGAAATATATCAATAATCAATATAGTAATTTATGTAATGAAATGTCAAGGAAACAACAACGTGAAAGACAATAGAAACATTACCGACAAGACACGATAATCAAAGACGAGTGAACACAATCGTAGAAATCAACCAAAAATAGAAATGTGTAACTAAAATGGAATATCGTAAAAATTTACGATGACAACTACGATCAGATACACTCAAACAGGACAATTGACAACACAGTGTAAAAACATAGGTTTTGTAAAAAAAAAACCTGAACGACAGGAAAGTGTGAGACGGACGCATAATACAAAACAAAATTCATCATAAAACTAAATACGAGTAAAAATAACTACCAAAAACAACAAGTAAACGTGACGAAACAGCTAAACAGACCAGGATACTAATCATAAGGAACAATTAGCGATCGAACTTCGGCAAGGTTTTCTAGCCTTGGACCGGAATTATCGCTCCAATTGAAACTTACAAGTTGAGCCCCGCCTACAGAACGTCTGAACGAAGAGAGCCCGAATTGGCTTCGAGATGGATCTCGTTCGTCAGATCAACCTCCCTACCTCCCACGACGAATGTACAACATATAACATATAACATGGAAAAATGTAAGGATGGACACAATAACTATAGAAGGCACAGCTAAAAAGTAATAAAAATTACAACGAAAGCACGTTATACTCATCTCGCGTGTGCCAACGGGAAAAAAAACATGTGCCTCGTCTCCGTGGATGTACGTTGAGGATAGAATACTTCGCTTTGCGAGTATATAACAACAGCTTCGCACGTAATAATGACGAATATGTGATCCCAAGGCAGTCAGTCACTGTAAAACTATTGACGTGGAGGTTTGATTGATGACCTTGAGCATTTGGTAAACCGTAAGTTGATTCTGATTCATCATCACACTAGGTTCCAAGTTTGAGATGTTGTCGCCTTGAAAAGTTTCAAATCTTCTTTTCAAACCGATACTTGGATTGAGTACGTTCCTGTGAAATTATTTTTTTCCAGACCACACACTAGCCACCATTTACTGTTGGGGTCCCCGTTCATTCTAATGGTAAAGAGTAACTTCATTACGCGAATGGTTGCAAAGGAACAAAAAATGTCAGAAATGTGTTCTTCAAAACGAACTCCAACAAAGAGATAGTAGTGTTTAACTGGTCACACTTACTTGGCAGCACACAAGTCTGTGATGACTGTACATATATTTTATTTAACGTGACACATACGGAGTGGAACAAGACGATCATAGTTACAGGTAGGCAAAAGGGGTCATACGTCAAAAAATGTTGATAATTACTTTTTCAAGTTCATGAAGATTCTCTAACAAGTAATTAAGTCCTCTTATTTCAAGTGACTAAGGGTCCACTTCCATCTACCATATCATATGTATTTGCAGTCAAGTCCATTGACCTTCTTTCAAGGACGTATCTTATGGGCCAACGGATTCATTCTCAAGGAGCAATACTTCTTATCATACTTGTAAGCAATTCCAGACTTTTTCCATACGATATACTTAGGTAGCATACTGATATATAGTAAAATCCAAACAAAGTCATTCCACGACAATATGACCAGGTTTTAGAGTTCTGTGTTGACTAACCCTTTCTATATCCATATGCATGGGGTATGCCACGACTATTTGGCATTGACGAAAATACGGCATATTAAAAACATGTGAAGCATACTAAATCAATTCAAAACTTCGTTTACTCATAGGTATCCTCCCTCTACGGTAATTTCAAAAAGGGCTCAACGGACTCCGTCTGTCCATTCTAGGAATGGACATACTACGATGAAAAGTTCCCCCGCGTAGACCAAAACTGATAGGAGCGGCCTGATACTTTAATTTTAACTCAATAAACATTCGATGTGGGTACATGGGGATTCGGACCCCCACTTACTTGATACTTCCACTATTGGCTTCATCATGAATACCAGTAGATATCATTACAAAATAATGGCTTCTTCAACTTGCCAGATAGCCAATCCAAAGAAATATATATATCGGACATAACTACATGGTGCCGAACTGCCCGTTCAAAACATGGACGTCAGGATTCCCTAACTAGGTTACCCGTGCGTCCAAAGCAACTCACACTGCATTGTTGCACGTCAGTTGCGTGAATCAATCGAACGCACAAATAATATATAACTATTTATAGGTCTGGTGCCGTACATTTCTGGCCAGGACCGAAGACTACCCCTCTTTAGGTAATAAATGTACGTAACACCTTTCCAACAGGCAAACTCTGCACAACAAGAGTTTGATGGAGCCTGTAATACAGTAAATGATAGTGGTAACTCTAGGGCTATCACTGGTTGTGCTTTCGATTTTGGGAGAGCAACTGAATGCCCCCAATGCTTAACATTGTTTGACTCATCAACTGTATCTACGCTAAGTTGTGGTCACCCTCTTCCTGCTCTACCTGCTACAGTTGCGCATGATGGGAGAGGATCTCTCATCTTACATAAAGGTCTAATAAATGATAGGCTAGTCTCAGTACTTTTCGATCGGGATGTACTACCGTCGGGGTTAGGGAGTCTCTGATAGATCCTTGCTGTGCCACTGGAAAAACAATCAAATGTGTTACATTTGGTGGTACTATGGAAAGTTATCCTACTGCTATTATTAGGTTTGACACTCCCTTCTTTCCCACAGGGAGTTATGTCCATGCATGTCTTCTTCCTAATCCTATTGCGGATCTTATAATCGGTCGTTATTCATGGGGTTAAGGAATGCACCCCCGCAACAAAAATTTCTAGTTGGGAGGAAAAAAACATTCAAACGGTCAATGCAGTGGTGACAAGAGCTCAAGCTCTTAATCCCCCAACTTCATCGGATAATAGTAATGAAGTTGATAGCCAAGACGAGCACTTGGTGATTTCCCATGACTCGTTTGTTAAACGTCAAGAAGAGGATCCTTCTTTGAAGAATTCTTCCTTCTTGCAAAGAAAGGGGATCCCAATCAAAATACGAATCACAAATCGTATATTACTATGAAGAATGGTATATTGGTACGGATGGTACAACACTCGGACAAGTCTATGCACTCGCAAATTCTTGTGCCTAAGTGTATGAGAGCCTTAATTCTTCAGCATGCACACGATTCTCAGTGTGCTGGACACATGGGTTTTTCCAGAACTAAAACTAGAGTCCTTGCGTCCTTCTTTTGGCCATTGGTGAATAAAGACATCCGAATTTATTGCCGATCTTGCAAAATTTGTCAATAGGTCAAGTCTAGAGGTCCGAGACATGCTGCTCCTATTCAGGCTGCAGATATTCCGATTCGGCCGTTTCAGAAAATGGCTATAGACATCATTGGTCCGTTCAAGATTAAGTCAGCCAGAGGACACCAATTTATCCTCACTTGCGTGGACATGTGCACGCGTTGGCCAGAGGCTATTCCTCTGAAGAGCATATCAACTGTCGATATCGCTGATGCTCTTTGGCTCATATTTTCTCGTCTGGGATTCCCCGGAAAAATACTGTCGGACCACGGCACTCAGTTAATTTCGGACGTTATGTCTCAGGTAATGGCTACGCTAGACATTAAAAGGTCTCTCAGTAGTATTTATCATCCAATGTCCAATGGATTGGTAGAACGTCTTAACAGGACACTAAAGAACTTACTTGGCAAGATAACGGAGGATCATCCTGAAGATTGGGACAGGGTTTTACCTGCAGTCCTCTTTGCCTATAGAGAAGTTCCCAACGAGCATACAGGGTTTTTCTCCTTTCGAACTTGTCTTTGGCGCGCAGCCGCGCGGGCCAATGTCCTCGTTACACGATTTGATAACTTCTGATAATATTGACGATGATACACAATCGTCATATGAATATGTCATTGCTCTTAGAGAAAAGATTATCGAATCGTGCAGGTTAGCAACTTCATCTTCCGAATTTGCGAAAGAAAAAGCTAGGCGATTTGCTAACAAGAAAAGACTGCCTACGTCAACTTTGTCCTGGAGACAAAGCATACGTCTTACTGCCCTCAAGAGAGAATAGACTTCTCATTTCTTGGAAGGGTCCATACACTATAGTCTCGAAAATTTCTGATGTCGACTATATTGTCGATGTGGATGGAAGGCATAAAACCATCCATATAAATATGCTAACAGAGTATATTGAACGTCCAGACTATTTACAGCCTATTTTCCAGGCCACGGACGACTCTCCAGTTCAACATGGTCACATCTCATCCCTGTCCGTTAATACAGGGGATGAGGGAGGGGAGGAAAACTTATTTTTTTCTGGACGTTAACTTACCTCTTCCTGCGATTCCACTGAAATTCAAACCGGAATCGTGTGAGGGACTGTTACCCGTCTCTTCGAACTTGGTTTCTTTTGAGGAGCAAACGTCCAAGTATCCCTCTACGTACAATCATATCAGGATGTTCCTTACCGAAATTCCTGACACACAGATTGTCATAGAACATGACATCATACTTACTGATTCGTAAATCCGATCAGAGTAAAGACCATCCCTATATACCATTCATTTTCA